>CASGGB010000001.1:0-166248 GCA_949316475.1 Hypomecis punctinalis
TAAATGTACATAATTTTAAGACAAAACTGTTTTTTCCAAGCAGGTGGCGCTGTTGCAGAGGATGACACAAAAAATTGTAAACCTACTTTAAACTATAATAATGTATTGTATAGAAATGTAATTGTGAATACATAATTAAAACATACTCAGCACACCATATCTTTCAATGAATGGGAAGGAGGTTTCGCAGAGGTTGCCATGGAGGAGAGGAACTTAAAATAGTTAATACTATGAATAGGTACTAAATTATATACTCATTACTTTTAGTAATATTTTATTTAATGGATATAAGCATGATATCACAAAATGTAAATTCATATATTATGCAGGTAATATGTCTAGTTATCTATTTATTTCTTTATTTGCACAATGTAGTGTACATAACAATGTTAGTCTTCTGGCGATCCTGACTGCAATCTGCGTTGAGAATTGCTGTCAATAACCAAGGGCTGCTATCATTAGCCGCTTCCAACCGGTCTTATTGGAGACCCATAGGAGAGGCCTATGTCCAGCAGTGGACGTCCTTTGGCTGATGGATGGATGGAACCAAGGGCTCTGAACACAGGCAAGGTCACCTGAAATGTAAAATATTGAATTGTACTGTAAGTAATAAGTCCACCGCAGGACTTAGGCCTATCCACGACGCGTGATTAGGTCATATCCACTATGCTGGCCCACAGCATGGTGCGGGTTGGTGGTCACAAATTTCATCGAATTTCTTCTACGAATGTATGCAGGTTGCCTCACGATGATTTCATTTACCAAAAAGCTAGTGGCGTAAAATTCTGTTCATAAATTCCAAGGAACTCATATGGGACCGGGCTATGAACCCATGACCTCACGATTGTAAGGCGTATGTTAGTACCTACCTCTAGACCACCACAGCTGTATTATAATGCCTACATGTAACAATATGTGATTTATTTATCAGCTTGTCTCAATGAATACTATTTTATTACTTATTCAGAAAACGACATACTTCTGATTAACACTTTCACTGCTGAGGTACTTTTGTAAGGTGCTCTCCTCCTAAGACACTATTACAAAATTTTGTAAATAATATATGTCACTCTTCAGGCCCAAGCTTAGACAACATTACATATTGATAAATGCCTACTGTGCATTTTTTTGTACAGTAACTAGTACATAGGGCTAGAGTTTTATATACAAAATATATAAAACAATTTTATCGCCTGGGATTAGGCTTATAATAGTTCCATTACCTATTTGTCTTATTGGAGATTATTTCCAGACTTCGGAGTTGTAGTTTTGGTTCTCAAGGTACATCAACAAGCAGCTAAGTTTCTCAAATCTAAAATGAATCGGGTATATTGTTTACCGGATGCCATAATTCTCCATGAATCTGCAACAATTTTTAAGTTTTAAAATACATCATTCAATTTATTATCAAGAAAACCTATAGGTACTTTAAAATACAGAGGACTATCAACAATATAAAACATGAAAATCATTAAACAAATTAGGAACATAGTATTTTTTCTACCTTAAGCTCATTACCTATGGTGTGTTGTTTTTCAATCCATGGTTACTGAGAAATACCCATTTATTATTTATTAAGTACTTTCTTGAATAGTAGGTAGACAAGGTACTAAATTGATATAATATCTGAATCAAAGTGTATGTAGTTTACTAAATATTTATAGCTATAATTTAGACTAGAGCTTACAAAGTAAGACTGGTTCCATCAAAAGACAATGAACTTTTTTGAATTCTAGGGTGGTTAAAAGTATCTCTACTACATACCTACCTATCCCTCAGGCCCGTAGAAATAGTTGTTGAAGAGGGATCACGGTTATAAGCCTCAATCTTTATGATAAAAACTTAAGATGTTTGTCATTAACCATTATGTATATACCTAGGTGCCTATATCATCATGCCAGACATACAGATATCGAGCAATATGGATTGGAAATGGCTTGCATTCAACTTTTCCCTGAAGTCTTAAAGAGGTTGTAAATTGCCAATAAATCATTGCTGTTGACCTTGTTGTTGGAAGACTTACTTGGCTTGTCGGGACGTGGTCTCCATTCGTGAACTTTAGGGCTTCTTCAGCTTTATGTTTTACGTGATATTTGTCCCGTCCACTGTCACTTTAACTTAGTTATCCACTGAAATACGTAAGTAACTTTGTCTCATCTATAACTATAACCATGGGCGATTTTATCATATAATTGTACATCTGTAATAACATTTACTTCAGGATGTTTAAATATTGGTCCAAATATCTCCTCACGTATGGAGTCTACTATAAATAAATAATATTTATTCACGAACACTTCTATGCAAAACTCTGATTACGGCGAGGAAACTGAGTCCGGCTTCATTTGACGTTTAGATCCACTTTCAGCTGTCACCGGGAGATAGGTAATACCAATATTAAGCCAAAACACGTAGTTTTGTTCATTCATCCGGTTTCAGCAGACACTCGGTGAGCATCGCCATTTGAAACATGAGAGGGGGTGAATGACCTCAGAAATCTGCTTGCGGGAAACCGAAGCTCAGGCTCGGGAAACCGGACGAAAGTTTCAAAATAGGGCCGCCGGCTAGTCCCCGTGGGGCTGTCAGACCACCACCCCCTAGAAAAGCATCCTTAAGTATAATAAGAAATAATAAATTCTACATTGTAACTTTAAACGTTGGAACACTGATGACTGAAAATAGATAAAAAGAATTGGAAGGAAGCATAAGATTTGTGAACTGGGACATTATTAGACTTTGTGAAGTTAGAAGGAAAGGAGAAGAGATACGATGAATGCATTTTCTACGTTTATGGCGAAAAGCAAGGTATACATGGAATGGGGTTAATAAAAAAATATTTGTAAGACAAAATAATCAGCTTTGAAGGAATACGAGTATCAGACAGAATTGCAGTGCTTACAACTACCTGGATTTAAACAACCATCAGCAATTATTCAAGTCCACGCACCTACAAAACAAGATGCGAAAACAGCAAAAGACAAATTCTACAAATACCTGACAGACTCAATGGATAATATGAACAAAGATGTTGATGGGTGATTTTAACGCTAAATAGGTAGCAAAACGAATAAAGATGAATTTGTCTTAGGAGATTACAGCAGTGGAGATAGAAATGATTATGGACAGAGGCTCGTAGATTTTGCTTTCACAAGCAATCTTAAAATTCTAAATAGCTTCATCAAGAATAGAAAAACAGGAAAGTGGACTTGGAAATCGCTTAATGGTAGGAATAAAAACGAAACTGATTTCATTTTGGCTAAGGCGAAACGAAATCTTAATCGATATTAAGAGATATCGATGTTGTTAATAAGCTTAATTTTAACATAGATCATAGCGAAAATTAAAAATACGATTATAACGGCGCCTATACCACAAAACATCTTAGATGAATCAGGCAACACATTAAGCCGGGTCCAGACATGATCATAAAATCGATAAAATGGAATTAATTTTTAGGTGAAAATATTACGAAAAAAAAAAACAACAGAAACCACACCAGACACAAATTGCTTACAACAACCAAAGTACTCAGCACTATAAAAAAGCGATATTCATACTTTTGATAAGTGGTAAGATATACCAAAACCATTGAATATACTCGTACTAAATGACAAATCATACAAAACCAAAAACATTAACAAAAAATAACACTTATACCACACCGAAATTAAATTAATGACTCACAAATATATTTGCTGTAATATTTACCTGTAAACGATAAAATAATAGATATTTATTATTATGCTTCTGAGATCTCGCTGGCAAAATCTTCCACTACCTAAATTTCACTTTGTTACTGCTCACATCAATAACATCGTGTCAAACGGACAAAAAGAAAAAATTATGGGACAGTATGGAATTGTTCAAAACAAAAGTCTAAACAGAGAGGCACTTTACATCGTGGATATTCGTAAGCTGTTCTGCTTTGTTTACGGCCATTAACCGTGCACCATACGCATTGTCGTCGTCCAAGGTTAGCACGGTGCCGAACTGCAGCGCGCATCTCGTCGGTGATTGGAATGCGTCGTATAAAGTGCCGCTCTGTTAGGCGTTCTGCTGGAAATTGGTTGTAGGATATACGAGGTTGTGGAGGAAGATTTTCGGGATTCCGTAATGGAACGTTATTGCGGTGACGACTCATGATGGATTGGACCAGTTCTAAGCGAAATACAAAAGCACTGACTTTTGTGTTTGTGGACTTCTCTAGCAAAATTCTGGAGTTCTGAATTGAAACATTTAAAAGGCGTTTGAAAAGTTTCTTTGTCTATTTGGCACATTGTTTCCTTTCAACCAAGTAGGGTTCAAGCATCTGATCCAAACGATCAACCCCACCCATTGTAGCAGGGTTTCTTCCCTATGAAAGGGTGTGGATAGATCTACCTACACTTATCAACTAAGGTAGTTAAATAAAATTCATGTTTTGACCGCAGTATGATTTTTATGGTGAGGTAGACGGTGCCAATATGTAGCTGGCGATCCAAAGATTGAAGTTAAATGGATATAATAATTCAAGTAGAATGCAGACGGGGAAGCCGTCTGATCCCAAGGTAGGTTTATATGTAACAGTGATCCGAGGAACGGTCAATTTCAATTAAGTTGAATGTATTTAAACGGTCGGTCGCTTGGTCGAGTTCTGTCCCTTCACTTAAATTTATAAACGCAAAATGGGTAGATCCATCCTGTGGTAGGAGTAGGTAGTAGTTGGTCGACGGTAATCAAGGGGAACGAAATACCTCCAGGGAGCACCGTCCCTCCTGCATGCGCCGCCGGTTAAAAATGGAAGCTGAATGTAGACTGGCAATACCTAGGCAGGGCTCACGTGTATATAGGTGGTCGCCCCGTCGACTGGGTGCTCCAACGACGCCCAGGCGGCTAATCAATGTGAGCCCGGTTGGGGGTATGCCCAAACACCTAGCCTCACCTAGACAGCCTCACCCAAACACCCTGAAATGGATGAAATAAATCCATGTCAACACCGTGTAGGAAGAAAGTACAAAGATTACATTTTCTCAGGTCATAAATGAGAAAAGGGGGTATAATTGGGCCTCACCACGTGCAGGTGCTCGTGGACAAACTGTTTAATAAAGGTTTAATAGTCAAGTAGCATTTTAGAAGGAGGTATTACACGGAGTGTAATATAAGTAAGTTAAGTTCCACAAAAAGTCAAGAATCTCAACGATTTTACATTAAAATCGGGGAAAATTACACCTCGCCACGACCGTAGGGTCGAGGGGAAAGTTTTTATCCTATATTCAATAGTCAAATAACAAAATAATCATATTTTCAAGACAAATGTCTGGCCCAAAAACGCATTGAAATCACATGTTGAAGTGAACATTTTATGATAATAATTTAGTGAAATCGATAAAAGAAGTAGCTGTGCACGCGCTCCAATACGATTTAGTATGTATTTCGTGCATTATTTGACTAACAAAAAGTATGAATTGTGACGCGTCACCACATACCTTGTTAGGGGAGAAATTATAATATAGCGGCGCGATGCCGCTCCACACTGGTTTCAACAACGGTGCATGGCTCGCGGGGCCTCTCGCTGAACTCCTGGGCCGAAGAGACGCCTTTAATTTGGCGTTTAAAGCCAAAAAGACCGAAGCCCGGGTCCTCTCGTAGTCCTATCGAGTTCTTGCAACAGCAAATCCGTAATGCAGACGGCGGGGAAACGTTAAAAAAAACTAGCAACTGACTTAGCAAACAATCGAATTAGAATCGACTAAAAATAAGACGATGAGAGGAAATTACTCCCAAAGTAAGCGGATAAATACTGAAAAGGTGAGATTAATTATTATAATAATGATTATCCAAAGGTTTCAGTTTATTGAGTGGCTTTAAAAAAGCGTTTTGTTTATCAAAAGAAGACGCTGATATGAATTAATCGAAAAAATAATCGAATGAAAAAAAGATAGTTTGTATCAAACGAGTATTGATTGGGAAACTGGATATCACTAGATATCACTTCGTTCTGACTAATTAGAAGCGCCCAGACTGCTGACAACTGTCAAATAAACTAATAGTGTTCCGTTTTACACAGAAATTAGATAAAGGTAAAATTTAATGCTACACCATCCCGTAGTTGTAATCATCGACTAATGCTAACTTGAATTGGGAATGTTGATATGCACGTAAGGCGTTTCCGATCTTGGAGTGCCACAAGCATGACATCTCCAGAGTGTCTTGCTATGAACTCACCTTCAGCAAGAGGGGCCCTCTGGATAACAGCAGGCACATGTTTTCGATTTTCCCGGAGTGTGCCAACACAATCTGTGCGCCTGCGTTTGAGGTACCTCGCTAGCATCAGGGAGTTGAACCAATTATCCATGTACAAAACGTGACCCAAGTTCAGAAAAGGCTGTAAAAGTTATAAAACTGTAGAAACGCTCGATGGAAGAGTAGAGGTGCTTGTTCGGCGGCCTATATATACAAAAAATGACCATAGATACCCAGTTTCCGATTCACATAATTGATATGTTTTAATCCCAAACCGGGCAGATTTGATCTTGATATATTGCCTGAATCCTACTGGTCCTTTCCAAAGTGTCAACGATTCATCGATGCAAATGTCCTGAAGTAAAAAATAATTTTGTTGAAATTTTAAATTTAATTTTTCTAGTACGGGTCCCATAGGGTATAAAACATTTTCAGCATCATTTTCGTGTCGTGATCCGTTGGCAAGATGGAAAGCCCGATTCAAATTCCAGTACCTGTCTTCAGAAAACATGGATCGGAATATTTCTGTCCGCAGAGTGGGAATTTTAGTGAAACATGATTTTATGCTTGGCATCTTAATAATGCCCAGCATCATCCAGAATGCGAACAGAATTAGGAGTTCGTCAATGTTTGTTTCATACCTATCCTTTTGAAATCTTTCACTCTGTATCCCCTGGGCATACCGATTAGTTTCGTCTACGATGTGGGATAACAGTGAATCATCCCAGTACGACCGAAAAGCATCATAGGCGTTTTCAAATAATCGAGAAGGTCCAGAAGCTTCATCGTGAAATGTCTCTTTTGCTCCAGACCATCCATCCATCGACGTCCAAACAAACTCCTCGCTTTCACAAAACTCACTTTCTGCATCATTCACGTCCTCTTCTAACTCAACATTCTCCGCTCTCGTTCATCGCGTCGCTCTCTCTCGCCCTTCACGCTGAGCTGTCACTCGCTCGATTCCCTCACGCACTTGCGCGGACAGCTCCTCGTCAGATAAATAACGCTCTACAAGCGGCTGACCGCGCGACCAAGTATTCCTTTCTCTCACTCTTCGTCTCTCATTTCCACTTACAAAATGCCCTCGACCTCTTCCTCTTCTTCCGATTCCGCTGCGCCCACGCCTACCAACCCTGTAAGTACCGCGTCCAGGGCCGCTGTAACTACTAGTAGCTGGATCTTGCATGGCTTCCTCATCGCTTATGCCCGCCTTCCACTGCGAAAGGGTAATGAGCGGAAACTGAGCTGATGATCTGAGCGGACCGGAGTAAAAATAGTTGTACACTTCCACTAAGAAAGAGTTTCAGATTTTGCCTTCCACTGCCAGAGGGCTTTGCGGAGCGAGTGAGGTGGGAAATGAGCGGGGTCGGATGAGCGAGTTGTTGGCCTTCCATTGCCAGCGGCGCGGCCGCACTGATTCAATGAACAGCTCCATGCCGACACGTTGCGCGTTCTGAACTGACAGACGAAAGCGGGCAAGTAAAGGGGAAGGGGAGGCGACGGGGGGCGGAGGTGAGCTGAGTCCGTTCAAAACTCGCGTGCGACGCCATGACGCAGCGGACCCATTTTAACTCGCTCAATCCGTTCCGCTTTACTCGCTCGCAGTGGAAGCACTTGTATGAAATTTTGCGTTGCGAGTTGAACTGGATCCGTACGGAGTCCGTTGGAAATCCGCTCAACTCTGCGACCAATTTTGTGACTCTTTGTACTCTTTTGATCCGCTCAGTCCGCTCATTTACAGTGGAAGCACTTCTATAAAAAAAGGCGTTGCGAGTTAAACGGAGTCCGTACGGAGCCCGCTCCGCTCGCAGTGGAAGGCGGGCATTACTCCAGGTTGTGTTGAAGCAAAAAGAGGAGTGCTGTAAAATAAATAGAAAATTTAAATTATGCGTGCATGTATTTACGTGTGTTTGTGTATTGTATGTATAAAGTAATCTTAGTAAAATACGATACGAATAAAAAATAAAAAATTACATAGGACTAATAGACCGTAAAAGCGTCGCGCGGTCTTCATCTTCACTATCACTAGCCCTGTAACAATAAACAACACTGTAAAAATTACTTATTATAAATTCGAAAGTAACATAACTGCCCATGGACAAAATAGGCTACTTTTCATCATCATCATCATTATAAGCGCGGGAAAAACTACAAAGTGCTAGTTACATTTACAATACATAATACTTACTCAATGTGACTCCCATTATCTGGTACCGTCACAGGCGCCAGAGAACCATCTCTTTGGACCAAAAATAATTCAGACACAGGGGCTAGCTGCAACATGAACAAATAGCAAGTGAAAAATAAATAAACCGATAGCAAAATGTAATCAACTGAACCAATTTGAATGTAAACAAAAGTGCCATTCAGTCCAAATAACATGAATTTATATCATGAAAAGATAAAATTATATCAAAAACCTAAAAACTTAACTAACATTTAAGCTTTCGAGCTCTGTCGTCAAATCGTTGCCCTCATCCTCGACTTCTTCAATGACATCGTCATCTGAATCTAAATATTCCTCATTGAGAAGGTCGAGAAATTGCTGTGGGGCTTGGTCGTTATCGGGATTCCACATCTAAAACACGAAAAATAAAAAAATAGAATAAGATTCTAACAAATTGAAAACATCTCCCTGTGTTAACAAGACAATAATAATAATAAACGTATTTATTTCAAAAAATTATCGATATTTTTATCGATATAGGCCATATTGATCGATATCCAGCACTACGGCCAAACAAATAAAAATGGCGGACAGAAAACAGATATTTTGCACATTGACAAAAGGAAATGGTATTTTTAGCCTTTTTAGAACTTTCTGACCAGAAATATAGTCAATAATACTACAATATGTGATTATTATTTTCAAATTTTCTTAGACATAAATCACGTACTAATACATTTTGACTTCGAAATCACCCGTCAAAATACTCGGAACACAAAACAATTTCGTCGCGTCCTCATTTGTAAACGAAAAACTAACTTCGTATTGTATTCTGTGCTTCATTATTGTTGTCCAAAAGTCTACACATATGCCATGATCAAAACTATAATAGCTTTTACTTACCTTTTACAAGAAAACAATTTTAAAACACGCACAAACACGTTGCTTCACTTCAACAAAACTGCCGATTTTCAAAATTGCCATGGTAAGGAACAATAACAAAATACCATTGTTATTATACACCAAAATAAAGAGGGTGTATTCCTCTCTTTTGTTCCTATACAAAACATCCACCTAACGTAGGGACAAGATAATAGGTCACTTTTGACAGATGTCAGTTTTATATTCATAGTGAGGTGACCTGCTTAAAAACATCGATTAAATGAATGAATCGAATGAATCGATACAGACTTGAAACATATGTGAATTTTAAAAATGATCATGCGAATCCCTGTCCCATTATTATTTTTTCTTTCATAAATTAAAGGAGCAAATTAAGACAAGTACCTACGTAATTTAACAAAAAAATTGCTTTTATTCACTTAAACTATCGGAACTGCTATCTTCATCACTGCTGTCAGCACTCAGAGATATTATTAATTCATTTTCAATAATATTGTCTATTCTCACATCTCGTTCAAAATCTTGTAAAATTATTTTCTTTGTCTTCTCCACGACTTTTCGCCAGTCTTCTGTAGTGACTTCTGCACATGCAGTTTGTAGCAGAGTCATCATTTTAGCAGTACTGAAGGGTGGTTCAGTATTGTTCCGCGCTGCATGACCCTTTATTTGTGCCCAAATAAGCTCGATGGCGTTATACTGGCAATGGTAGGGAGGCAATCGAATAACTTCGTGTCCATGCTCTAGGGCTAGTTCATCGATTACATAGCGGAGCTTGGACGGCTTAGTTGCTTTTACCAGATTTAACAACTCAACTTTTAATAAAGTTGGACTTGCCTCCACACCATTTCTTACCAGCCACGAGACAATTTCTTGCTTTTTATTTGCTTGAGTTGGTGGTTTATCAACATGTACAGAATGATACGGAGCATTGTCCATTATAATTTTCGATGGGTTTTCTAAGCTGACTAGCAGCTTCTCAAACCACTCTTTAAAACATCAAAGTTCATTTCCTCATGGTAATCTGTTGTAGTTTTAGAGGCGAATGCGAGGAGGCAGTCTGGAATAAAACCTTGAGAAGCTGATCCCGCGTGACATATAATAAGTCGGGCTCCTTTTCCCGATGGAACTTTTGAGGTGGAGGCCGCTGTATCATCGGTCCATGTCCGCGCAACCGTATGGTTCGCATTCAACCATGTTTCGTCAATAAACACGACATTGTCCCAATCCGTAATTTTATTTTAAGAATGTTATTCTCTTCAAAATAATATCGTAGCGTTCCAGCAGGATTTTCCGCTTGTCGGATTTTTTAAATCTAAAGCCAATCGATTTCAAAACCTTTGATAGAGACGATTTGCCTCCAAAAAATAAACCTGCGCCTTTTAACGAACTCAATAGCTTTTCCCGTGTAGGATATTCTTTTCTCGAGTAATATCCATAAATGTGGTTGCGAATTGCAGTAGCATCAAAATTATCAACGTCAACAATTTTCTTGTCCCTCTTTCGTTTTTTCGGTGTACGTAAAGTATTATCTTCTGAGCCTGATGGTCCGTATTTCTCTTTCAGAATTTGAGTTACTGTCTTCTTCCCTATTCCCAATGCTTCGGCAACGCGTTCTCTCGGTGGTTTCAATGGTAAAAGAGGCCCATCGTTAACTGATTCACGTCCAAAATAATTGTACAATTTCAGCACTAGTTCGCGAGATAGACTGTTTAGAATTTTCCCCCGTTTCGACATAGTAAGACTGTAATGTTTTTCTTGTTTAATAATCGTTAAGCAATCGGAGTCCAATTTATAGCCAGGTAAACGTAGTCAGTAAGATCAGTTCAATGAAAAAGCCGGATCAGAAGAAAATAACAGAGAGCACACCAAAAACGCACAGTCACTTCGCACAACAACAAAAGACTGCGTCATCATCATGTTATGGCGACATGACATGCGTCATCGACAGACACTGGTGTTGCCAGCAACATCCACCTAAATTGCACTCAACATCAATGACCTTTCTATTTAGTTATTTTTTTGTATTTTTATAGTTAGTTAAAAGAATAATAAATATGTATAATTAGGTTTTATTATAATCACAACGTGGTTATAAATTTATGGTGATTTTTCTTCACAAGTAATCATTGCATTCGATTCAACTTACAATCCTATCAGCTTTCGATTTTTAGAGTAACATCCCTAGTGTTTAAAAAGAAAAAGGGTTGACTGACGCAACATTGTAACGACGTTCAGTTCTTTAGATCAGAAATTGTTTATTATGTTTAGAATGGTTTATTAGTGAAAGCAAATCGTAAAATTACTCGTATCGGTCATTGTTACAATAAATATGTAAACGTAATTGAAAAAAGTTAAGCAATTGTGCAGTTCTTATTTTATGCCCGCCGTTACAAGGTTACGTTGTTGAATTTTGATGAAATGTCAAAAGTGACCTATTATCTTGTCCCTACTTTACAGATAAAAAAAGACACGTTTCGAAGACCTTTTTAAATTGGTAGTGTGTCTGTATACATCTATACGCGTTCCGAGTCTACCGTTACCAAGTGTCACTCGTATACATTTATACGCATTCCGAGTCAAGAGGTTAACTATTTAAATTTTAAATAATTGTGAATATCTTCAGTCAGTTCAGTTTGAATAATATTAGTGTTTGGTTCAGAATTCTCAGGATATTCTTGTATGGGATCTTGTTGGGTAGTTGGGTTGGAGTGGGGAGGTGCTATATTAGTAATTGAGTGTATAATCAGCTTTGGCTTAGGGGTATTGGCACTTGAGACATTTGGTTGATGAGAGAATGAATGATTTGCTGGTGGAGATGGGATATAAACATGTGAATTTTGGGGCACAGACATATTTTGTGGCTGTGTTGGTGATGGTGTGTAAATATTGTAATATGAAGGTGAGTTTTGATGTACAGGAGTGTAGGAACTATAGATGGATTGAGGGCTTGTCGATATCACAGATAAGTCATTTGAAGATTGTGAAGATGGATAATACTCCATATTATTTTTTTTTACTAATTACAGCATTCCTAACTGAACATCTATTTTTTGGTTAGGATTCATTTTTTTCATGTAGCTTCTGAAACTTAAATAAAAATTTGGTGTCATCATCTTCGTCAGTATTGGATGTAGCTGTTGCTTTCTGTCTCTTTTGTAACTTGTCGAATATCTGTGTGGAGACATCTTTCTTCTTTTTTTGTGCCTTTACTACAGGCGAAGTTTGTATCGGTACCTCTGTAATATTGACATCATGTTCAACACTTTCTTCTTCTTCATTTGTCTGTCGTTATGGTTGAGAACAATCTGTATCTTCATTTGAATAGTTGCCTTCAGAACTTCTTTTTGCAAATACAGGCGTAAGAAAGCATAGTAAGTCACTGTAGATATATTTTTTTGATTTTTTAGCTGCACTGCTTGAAGGAATACTTTTTGGTTTTTGAATTTCTTTTCGGTAATAGTCCCTAATGTTGGTTCATTTTTTCTTGAGGTCAGCACCTGTAAAAATATAATTAATTAATTATTGGAATTAAAGAATCTATACATTTATTAACTAGCAGTGCCCCGCGGTTTCACCCGCGTAGTTCCCATTCCCGTGGGGATACGGGAATAAAATATAGCCTATGTTACTCCCAGATATTGTAGCTTTCTATTGGCTAAAGAATTTTTGAAATCGGTCTAGTAGTTTCGGTGCCTATTCGTTACAAACAAACTTTCCTCTTTATAATATTAGTGTAGATTAATTAACTATTGATAACAAATTTCTTGTTTTTTTTTGTTATTTAAATATTATAAATTAAATTACTTTTTCTTTTACAGATTCCTAGCAACTGGATGTAATTTTGAAGAATTACACTTTGATTATCTGATGGGAAGCCGAACTGTTTCTGCGGTCGTTAAAGAAACCTGTCAAGCTATTTGGGAAGTGTACCAACCCTTAGAAATGAAGCCACCGTCATCAAAGCAACGTTGGATAGAAATTTCTGAAAATTATTTTAAAAACACCAACTTTCCAAACTGTTTAGGTGCAGTTGACGGAAAACATATCCGTTTGATCTCCCCTCTCCATAGTGGCTCTGCTTTTTACAACTATAAAAATTTCTACTCTATTGTATTAATGGCAGTAGTAGATTCTGACTACCGATTTATAGCCGTGGATGTGGGTGCTTATGGAAAAGACAGTGATAGTAATATTTTTAACAATTGGAGGTTTGGGAAAAAATTAAAACAAAATACGCTTAATTTGCCCGAACCACTATCTCTGCCAGGAAGTAATGGGCCACTTCTACCGTTTGTGTTTTTAGGTGATGAAGCGTTTCCACTGAATAATAATTTTTTGAAACCGTATCCAAGATGTAACCTGAATGATCAACGTCGAATCTTTAACTATCGACTGACTAGATCTCGACGTATAGTAGAATGTGCTTTTGGTGAGTATTCAGGAGAGAGATTTTTGGTGAGAGAATGAGTAAAGCACTTAATGCTATACTAGATAGCGATGCTAGGTACGGTATGGTTAAGTATGCCCATCTGGCACAACACTTATTAATACTAGGAGATAATATAGAAGATTTGTGTGAAGAGTTACAGAATTCAGAGAACGCGTTAGCTTTTATTCGTGCATCGAGCACTCCTTATTCTATAGCAAGTATAGGTAATGTTAGGGATATGTTCGACAAGCTAAGGATTTTATACTCAAGTAATGAAATCCTTGATATAGAAATTAGGAACTTTTATGAAATAATCAGACTAGTATACTTCTATTTAGATAAACAGATAGTAGTAGTTATTAAGGTACCGATTGTCATTCCTTACACCTTTGACTTTTATAAGTTATCCCTTGTTCCCAAAAGAGACCATAAAGTCCTTATACCACCCTCACCTTTTGTAGCGCTCTCTAGCCAAGACACTAGGTACATAGAGACAGAATGTCCGAAGCTGAACTCTCTGTATCTATGCGAAGCGAAACCCAGTATCGTGATCAAGAACGAGACAGACTGCGTACAACACCTGATCAAGCACCAGGAACTCCAGCCAACCTGCAAGATGACATCTGTGACCCTGACACACGAAGCCTTGAAAACACTGGATGACAAGCATTACACCATAAACTTCCCCACTCCGACCAAAGTCAAGATATCCTGTGGACAAGAACAATATAGGACTCTACAAGGAAGCTATTTGGCCGTCATTCCACTGAGCTGCAATTTAAAAACGCCATCATTCACCATCTCCAACACCAATGACCACATAAAAGGTCACGTCATAAGAATACTGGAAATACCAAGACACAATGACTCCAGCTCTGAAGATCGTTCAAAGCTCACCCTCAACTCACTGAGCTTAGAAAAACTCCACGCACTGAACAAAGACGTAATAGCCCAGTTCCCAATACATCTGGACGACGTCACCGACCCTGCCATATATCACACCACAATACCTATATATCTATTGACATCCCTGGCAGTAGGAGCATTCCTCTTGACAAAGTTATATCGCCGGCTACGCAAAAGAAGTAAAGAAGCTACAGAGACCGACAACAGCATTCCAGCAGGAACATTATGCAGTCCCAGAAATCCGCAATGTCAACCCGAGTCGGATAAGAGTTGACCCAGGATGTTTCCCAGCGACCATCTCGACCCGGCTCTGCGATAGTCGCCGTTCAACGGGGGGAGGTGTTACACATGTACAACCTTAGTGCATTGCTGATTCAACATCGACCTCAATAGACAATGCGCGCGGCCCAGCTACACGTGTGCCACCGCAGCGGAATACCATTGCGCAAGCGCAGCAACCGAGGCGACGTGCGACGCCCGACATCGGACACCGACACACTTTTGCTTCAATCATTCATCGATTAAGTAAATTACTTTAAGTTATAAATTGTAATAATTAGTGAATAAATTAATTTTTAGAATACATTTTGTATTTTTTTGGATCCTTCGGCTGTAGCCTTTGTATCTCGTTACGTTCCCCGAACTAGCCTCTATGTTTATACTGCGACCACCCACGCGATATCACGCCACTGCATTCCGCAGCCCAGACGCAGTGTCAGCATAGATAAGCCCGAGCTTTCATTAGAACTTAAGGTGTAGGTTTAAACAAGTTTAATATCAGCTTCACTAGTGTTAAGACGTGCCTAGCATCGGTACATTAAATATAAGTTAGAATTAATTAAATTGTAATTATTAAAAAGATTAATAAACGCTCTCGAAAGTTAACTGGCGCAGCCGGTAGGATAGCTGGCTGTTGTCATCGCGGAGTATATTTCTCAAATAGTGAATTCTCTAGTGAGTGGCAGCAAAAAGTTTTAACGGCCTACCTAGAAAAACCTAGAGTCAGTGCACCCGTTAACCAGCTATCCTCGAACCAAAGAAATACGTTACTTCGAGCAGTACAGAGAAACATGGCGATTGGACTGTGAGTACAAGTAAAATCCTTCTACTTCCTTTCTTTCCCATCATTTCCCTGATTTTTGTAAATTAATTAAGTATTTGCGACGAAAACTGCACATTAATTAAGTATTTGCGACGAAAACTGCGCATAGTTAAGTAATTTAGTATTTTGTGACGAAAACTGCACAATAATTAAGTAATTGCGACGAAAACTGCGCATAGTTAAGTAATTAAGTATTTTGTGACGAAAATTGCACAGAATTAAGTAAAATAGTTTATATAGTTTACTAATTTCCAAAAAAATATTACAGTATAAAATCTATTGTTTTAATTTGGAAATTTGTGTAGTTTAAGTGAATTTATTAATTAAGTATATAATAATAAGGTAAACACATTATTTACCTAATTTACTAAAATGGCTCAAGAAAACAGAGGCCCTTTGCCTTTACCCGTGTTACCACAAGCTCAGATTCCTAAAGAAGTACTATCATTAATTCCCGAGTTCAATGGCGAGACAAAATTGCTAAATTTATTTCTAAGAAAATGCGAATATGTATTACGACAACTCCAAGGCACACAGCCCCGTAACGAATTTTTGATGCAATACATCACAAGTAAATTAACCGGAAAAGCCGCCGCTGTTATCAGTGAGCGTAGCGATTTTGAAAATTACGATAACCTGCGAGAAGTCCTTGTGCAACACTTTGGAGACCCTCGTAGCGAAGGTTGTGTCGCAATAGAACTCGAGTCATTAAAAATACGAAGCAATGAGACCTATCTAGATTTTTGTAGCCGAATTCAGGATGTTCGTGCTATCTTATTTTCCAAAGTTTTCCAAACTAACACGCCAGAAATGAGAATTGCAAAGAAAATAATTTATGACAACACCGCGCTTAACATATTTTTATACAATTTACCGGAAAACATGGTTCGAATAGTCAGACTTAAAAATCCTGCGACTCTTGAGGACGCTTTGAAAATTGTTTTAGAAGAGGTTAATTTCCACGAACAATATAACCTCCGTTCAAAATTACTGAATAGGTCCCAAAATTCAATGCCGCTTCAAACTCAAAATAACTTTAAACCAGCAATTCCCACACAATTTAAATTTGGAATTCCCGGAAACCAAAATTTATATGTGCCGCCAGCGCCTAGACAGCCTGCACAGCACCAAGCAGTAAGCAGACCGCAGTTTGGATTTAAACCCAACTTCGGGCCACAGGTAAGTCCACAGGGCTTCCGCCCTCAGCCTGGACAGTTCGGATTCAGACCACAGCAGCCTGGACAGTTCGGATTCAGACCCCAGCAGCCTGCACAATTTGGATTCCGCCCTCAGCCTGGTCAATTTGGGTACCGCTCACTACCAGCTCAATTTGGTTACCGCCTACCACAGCCTCAAGCACCAAAGCTAGGGAGCAATGACGTCACAATGCGCACTGCCCCTGCACATCCGCCTAGACATCCAGTCAATGAGATGTACACTACAGACGCGCAGGACTACAACGCTGAATACGGTGAGTATGCACAATACTACGACCCTTACCCTTATGAAGAATACCCTACATATGATTTCCCGGAACCCGAGGAAATCCCGGAAAATGCAGCGGAAAACGCCGACGAAGGTATTGAAAGCGAAAATTTTTATATGACAGCCTCCCCAAACAACCCGAAATAATTCAGTTAAACTATGACGCCACCTTAAAACTACCATACATATACATACCAGACATAGATGGAAAATTCATGCTAGACTCAGGAAGTACTAGATCGTTTATAAGCCCCACAAAGGCTAACGAGTATTACAGTGAATCAAAACAATACGAACCGTTTACAGTAACTAGTACGCATGCTACCAGCACCCACAACGAAGTCGTGAAAATTCCGAATTTTCAAATTTTTAACAAACCCGGTTTCCACAAATTTTTCATATATGACGTAGACAGAAAATACGATGGAGTAATTGGATTAGACCTTATGTCGAAATTAAAAGCAAACATGGATTTAGGCAGGAAAATTCTGAAAACTCAAGAAACCGCTATACCTATAATTTACGACCGAGAATACATAATAAATTTAGAAGCACGCTCAGAGCACCGAGTAAGATTACCCGTGAATTTGGAAAATGGCGACGCTATTATCAATTTTACCCAACTTTCAGAAAACATACGTATGCCCTCAGCCATAGTTAAGTGTGAAAACTATTTCGCAACAACCGTGATTCAAAACGCATCAGACAGAAACATGACTATGACAGTGACAAGACCGTTCAAAGTGACTAAAATTAGTGTGGAAAATGAAATTTGTAACGTAAATTACAATAACGACATGACTAACGTAGACATAGATGACTTACTGAAAGAAAACTTGAAAAAATTAAGACTTGACCATTTAAATTATGAAGAAAACAAAGCAATACGAGACTTATGTGAGGAATACAAAGATATATTTTACTGTGAAAACTTACCACTGACATTTACCAATCAAGTTAAACATCATATTAGGACAGTTAACGAGGACCCTATCTATATAAAACCGTATAGACAGGCTCCAGCCCAAGCCCAGGAAATTAAAGAACAAGTTGATAAACTACTCAGGGACAATGTGGTCCAGGAGTCACATTCACCCTGGAGCGCCCCCGTTCACCTAGTTCCAAAAAAAATGGATGCTTCCGGACAGCCTAAATACAGAATGGTTATTGACTACCGCAGACTTAACGAAATTACGACTGACGATAGATACCCACTTCCCAACATTTGCGACTTATTTGACAAATTAGGTAAAAGTAGCTATTTTACAACTCTTGACTTAGCTTCCGGATACCACCAAATCGAAATTGCAGAACAAGACAGACAAAAAACTGCATTTTCTACCCAAAATGGACATTACGAATTCCTTAGAATGCCCTTTGGTTTCAAGACCGCACCAGCGACGTTTCAACGCGCTATGGATAATGTGTTGAGAGGTCTACAAGGAATACACTGCCTTGTCTACTTAGACGACATATTAATCTATTCAAGTGGTCTAGTAGAACACCTAGAAAAACTCCGAAAAGTATTTGACAGACTCCGACAAACCAACCTAAAAGTACAACTAGACAAATCCGAATTCCTCCGAAAAGAAGTACAATATCTAGGACATACTTTGACTAAAGACGGACTCAAACCAAATAACGACAAGATAAAAGTAGTACTGAACTATCCTATCCCAGAGACTCAGACAGAAATAAAGCGATTCCTAGGTTTTATAGGATATTACCGTAGATTTATAAAAGACTTTTCCAAAATAACGCAACCCCTAACCGCCTGCTTGAAAAAAGGTAAAAAGGTAGAAATTACTGAAAAATACAAAGAAGCTTTCCAAAAATGTAAAGAATTATTAGTAAATGCCCCAATTTTACAGTACCCAGACATGACGAAATCTTTCATCCTCACAACAGACGCCTCAGAAGTAGCCATTGGCGCTGTTCTCTCTCAGGGTACCATAGGCTCAGATAAACCTGTAGCTTACGCCAGCCGAACGCTTACAGAAACCGAGAGGAAGTATAGCGCAATAGAAAGAGAACTATTGGCTATAGTTTGGGCGACCAAACATTTCCGCCCCTACCTCTACGGGCACAAATTCGACATAGTAACAGACCATAGACCTTTACTTTGGCTTTACCAACTTAAAGAACCAGGAAGTAAATTAACGCGCTGGAGATTACGTCTTCAGGAATACGATTTTGATATAAAATACAAAAATGGCCGCAAAAATACAAATGCCGACGCCTTATCTAGACTTAAAGTAAATGCCCTAGAATCCGACGAAAACGACGACCGCTCTATGATAGTTAACTTAGACAGACCAACCGAACAAACGACTAACAGATCGAACGACAGTGACTCTGGCACTATTATACTTTCCGACTCGAATCGAACCGCTACAGCTAGCCCTATAAGCTTATCCGACGACGAAGACGTTAACGAAGAGTTATTACGTAAAGAATCCCATTGGCAAGTTAGATCCGAAACCGAATCTAGCCACAGCCAAACTATTCATTCAGGTAAAGATTTAGATTCACCCGGTATTCCCATTTTGCAAGAAGCCGTAGACACGAAACCAAACCAAATATTAGTTTTTCAGAAATTTGGAAACGATATGCAAGTAACCGATTTATCCACGAAACACCAGAAAATTCTGGAAGTATTTCTCCCAATAAATAACTTAGAAATAATTAAAGAATTTTTGAAGAAATACGTAAAACCAAAAGTTAAATATTTTATTTATTTTGAAAAATTTGAACACAGGCGCGATTTCGGAAAAACGATAATTACTCTATTTAAGAAAGGCACTGTTAACTTTTATGAATGCACCGAACGCGTAGTAAATGTATCCGATGAGACCGAGCAAAAGCAGCTAATAGAAAAAATACACGACGGTAAAACATGTCATAGAGGCATATCAGAAACGGTTAAAAGAATTAAACGAAACTATTACTGGCCGAACATGCAGGAAACAGTAGCAGCTGTTATAAATTCTTGCGAAAAATGTAAAACTACCAAATATGACCGTAAACCCATTAAACCGGTACTACAACTTACAGAAACTCAAGAATCCCCATTTCAGGAAATATTCATTGACATTTTCTCAATAGAGTCGAAACATTACCTCACCATAATTGATGCCTTCAGCAAATTAGGACAAGCTTTAGAAGTACCATCCCGATCTACCCCGGAAATAGTTAGAGCATTATTAAAATATTTCAGTTTTTACGGAATCCCCAGAAAAATTAGTTGTGACCCCGGAACTGAATTTAATAACGAATTAATGAAGGAATTAACAGATTTACATAAAATTCAACTACATATCGGAACACCCAATAACTCGAACTCTATGGGAATGGTAGAGCGCTTCCATTCCACCCTTATAGAAATCTACCGCATAGCTAAATATGAGAGAAAATACACAGATGCCGCCTCCGTAATGACTTATGCTATACTAGCCTACAATAACGCTATACATAGCGCTACCGATTTAACTCCGTTTGAAATTGTATTTGGGCACACCTCAGTAAACTCTGCCTTCGATACAGACTTCGATAAAGCATACAAACAACAATTAATAAAAGACCACAGAAAAAGGATTAATGAGTTATACAAACATATTTCCCTAAAAATGAGCAAAGAAAAAGAAAATGTAATTAGGAAAAGAGGTGGAGAAATAGGACCGAATTTGGAAACAGGAAAAGTAATTTTCGCAAAAGCTGTAAATAAAAGACAGGCAAAAGATAAACCTAAATACCAAAAAGCAGTTGTTACAGGAGAAGTAGTTAGGAACATAGTCCCCGTGGAAGTCAGAAACAGGAAGACCAAGGTTCCCCTTAAAAATGTTAAACGTCCTCCACAGGTGGTGCTGCCTACTCCTGATGTTATGGACACCCAGAAGGGCCTGGGTCGATACAGTCACCAAGACCAGGACCTTCAACTGCAAAGGATTAAAGATAATCCGGGTCTTCTACCCGTGAAGTTAGGAAAAGCATTTTTAGAGCGAAACGAATGGTCTATTGTAAAAACAATTAAATTAGAAGGACTAGCCTCTGACTTAGAGCTTAATTCAAAACACTTTTCCGATTTTTGTACAAATTTAGAAACTTTCCAAAATATTTCCCAATTAAGTGGTATAAATGAAAATAAAATTCAAGTACAATACGTAAGGGATGAAGCCATTGAAAAGTTACAGCAATTAATCCCTCAGAAAAGAGTCAAACGTGGACTTATTGACCCGTTAGGCTCACTGATTAAAGTTATAACTGGCAATTTAGACCATGACGACGCCGTCCATTTTAATACACTTATAGCAGATCTAGATAGCCGCGAATCCGCGACATCTAATAAAATAACAATCATTTCTGAAATGTTAGATCATATAGTTAATTCCACTAAGGTTATTGATGAAAACACTAAGATGCTAAGCGATAAGATTATGAACTTAGAACAATTTTATAAGAATAACGTAAAAAGACAAAGCACGGAATTACTCCAGTCTCATATAATAAATGTATTTAACCTATTTACTATTAATTTCAGAACCATCTCTATGAAACTCAGTGACATAGAGACGGCGATAGCATTCAGTAAGGTTTCAGTTCTCCATAAAGTTGTTCTAAACTCCGACGAATTATTAATGTTATTAACGGAAATAAGTAAGGTTGAACAATTAATGTATCCAGTAAATGAGCAAAATTTAGTAAACTTAGAAGAGACATTTACTGTAAAGACATATGCTAGGGATAGCGATGTTATATTTATAATTAATGTACCTTTAGTTGATAACACTACATATAGTTATTTCAAATTGTACCCACTCCCTGTGTTCCATGATCCTAGCAAAGAAGTTTACGCCATTATCCCTGAATTCCCTTACCTAATAGTAGAAGGTAATAAGTACCACCCAATAGTCCAGGAATGCAGAGAAATAACAGCTAGAGAATTTTTATGCCCAGAGAAAGCTTTAGCCATGCACACAGCGGAGACCTGTGAGGAGCAGCTGATGCAGTTTTAACAGAATGCTACGAAATGCTACCCCCACCGAGTCGAGCTGGAAAACGTGAAAATCCAGAAAATTAGCCGAAACATGTGGATAATATTTGTGAAAATTGAGAAAACTATAGCCCAGAGATGTGGAGATGACGTAACACAGGAACGAATCCGAGGAACATATATATTAACTATACAGAAGCCGTGCGATGTCTTCATCGATAACCTATTGATATATGGACACCGTTTTCACTCATTAGATATGCCGCATTATAAGCAGGTACCTATAGTTAACCTGCCTAATTTACCCGACAACAAGAAAATCGTCGAAGCGAATGCCGATCCGGTAAGCCTTAAGAGTGTGGACCTGGACGCCATTCAACGCCTCAACGAATTAGTGAAGAAAAGCCCCAGCCGCGGAAACAGCGAAATTAGTGTGAAAAGTGTTAGTGTTGCCACCATAGTGTTATATATGGTGATTATGGTCATTCTAGTGTACGCCATTTGGTGGAAATATAAGTGTTTCATGCGAAGAGACAATATGGAGCAGAACATTGAAGAAAATGTTAATGGGGTACCAATTCCCCTTTTAGTAGCATAAGAAAATGTCGGGAAATTGTAAAGAGCAAAGTTCTCGGAAAAACTGCATTTTTCCGATAACTTCGGTCTAAGGGGGAAGGCGTTACGTTCCCCGAACTAGCCTCTATGTTTATACTGCGACCACCCACGCGATATCACGCCACTGCATTCCGCAGCCCAGACGCAGTGTCAGCATAGATAAGCCCGAGCTTTCATTAGAACTTAAGGTGTAGGTTTAAACAAGTTTAATATCAGCTTCACTAGTGTTAAGACGTGCCTAGCATCGGTACATTAAATATAAGTTAGAATTAATTAAATTGTAATTTTTAAAAAGATTAATAAACGCTCTCGAAAGTTAACTATCTCGTACACAACCTACTCTAATGTAAACAAACCGAATCAATTCCTAGTTAATTACCATTATCTGATAAAATATTGAAGCAATTGCCTACGCTTCTTATGGATAATTTCTAAGTAAACAATAAGAAAGTACCACGCAATCGTGCGACTTAAAATTACCAAACAAACAATTTTCAATTGTGAAAATACAAAACAATAACAAATAGCAATAATGCAACACAATTATCCATATGCAAACCCTACTAAGATTGCTAATAGTAATTTATTTAAGACAAACTAATGAGTTGAGTTTTACAAATGTACCTACCTTTTACTTTTAATACGACCGCGTATTTATTACGATAAGGTGCTATACAATGCAAAACTATTCCACAATCGTAGTAAACCTTCACAGTAAAATGAAGTCAGTTTACGATTTACCCACAATTTAACCAAAAAACAACCAAATAAAATGACCGCATTTTACATCTAACTTACAAATAATACAATATTAAATGCAACTTTCAATTCCGTGGCACGAAGATCACTTCGTGAAAACCACGCTTGCTAACAAATGTTTCCGCAAAAAATACAGGTAGACTGGACTCCAACCAATCCACCAAATCGTGCTGGGCCCATATATTTAATACAATAGGAATTCAATTAGCATCAATTCGCGAATACTGCGGCGCAAGCCGACGAGTTCATTCCACCCTGGAAACTAACCCTAAACTCGTCCCGAATCCTACCCCCTTGGTCGACCAAAAACTAAATGGAACGAACTCACGGTTGATGAGGTGTCTCCAGGATTCTATTGCATCCGCCGCCAATCACTCGCACTTCAAATCAATAGTCAACACAAATTAGGCGATCCGCGCCCCACTTAATATAACAAACGCACTAGGAATTAGGCCGCTAATCCTTAAATCGTTCCGCAGACGTCATGCGCGAACGGCGTCCAAGTCACACACTGATGTACTTGCCGTGAGTCGAGTCACTCGCGCGCAGGGACGGTTTTTATTCTCAACAAACATTAAATATTAATACTGCGAGGTGAAATAATAATATTTACATTAGGATCAAAGTAAAGTAACTTACTCCGTTGATACAAAATCACATTACAAGACTCATTTCAGGAAAAGGAATCCTAGGATCCTTTCTCGTACGATCAATTTACAGTCTCGGAATGACTCGCTAAAGTTAAGACATACAGTACACATCGCTTAAACACTATACTATGGTTGAAGCTTTAGACCAGATACAGACCAGATATTGAAGCTGATTGAATATCTTGATCTTGTGATATTTTGTTAGTGTGTTTAGCACGTATGTGGGTATGCAATGCACCAGTTGCCCCACCAGGAGTTTTTAAAATCTTTTTGCAATGTTTACATTCAACACTTTGTCCATCTTCAGCCCTTAAAAAATGTTTCCATACAGATGTCTGTGTTCGACTGTTCAGAAATTCTTTGTAAATAGTCTTCTTTGGCGCCGACCTAAGAAAACCAACATTGTTATGTTATCAAATTTAATAACAAGCGTATAACACAGACCAATATCATTACCTGCCAGACATTAATTATTCGCATTAATAGAGCCTGGTGGTATTGTTAAGCATTTATTTTATATACTAGTAGCTGTGCTCCGCGGCTTTGCCCGCGTTTTGCAGAATAGTACATATTACTACAGACAAACACTCATTTATATAATTATTAAGAAACATAACATATGATGGCAACGATGGTAGAAACAAAAAATATCCACGAATAAATAGTAAAACATATAACACTTACATTTTTAAGTAGTAGCTTAATACACCCAGTACACCGTTGGCATCGCCGCAAGTCAGTAATAAGCACAAATAGCACAATAAACAATAATTATAGCTTTCTGACTCTGAGTTTTTCGCAATGAAGCGAGATTGAGCGACCGACTTCCTTCGAACGGAATTATTATATGAATCGAAACCAAATAAATACAGATAGACGTGAAAAATGTCAAAATCTGGGGCTCTTCTTTCTTGCATCATGTCGAACGAAATGGAACTTTATTTCGTTTAGAATACGATTCAATGTTGTTTCCTATTTCCCGCAGTGAGATAACGTATAGCAAGAAAAGGGATTTCCCCTTTAAAAATGTGGGGTTTTCATACATAGAACGTTAGTTTAGTGTTGCTCTCTAATAAAAGTGAAAAAGGGTTATATTGTTAATAAAATAAAAATCGATTTTTACTACAGGTACTTACGTAACAACGGAAGTTACCCCTTTAGTTACGTAATTTTAAAAGGTCTATGAAATCTCCATAATTACGTATTTGCGTAATTACGTATTGGAAGCCCTAATCTCCATGCCTGAAAAGGAAGTCATAGGATTAAATACAATTTTACTTCAACTGTGAAGATTGTAACAAGTTTTGAGTAAGTATACTTACTGCTCCATGAATGTCACCATCATATCAAACTTAGTGGGGCTGGTTCTTCTCATTATTCTTATTTCTTATGCAAATTAAATCTTTGAATTAGATATAACACCTTTGTTGTTGTGTTGACATAAACAAAGAATGTTTATCCAGACGCTTCAGCATTTACATCAACCGTCCAAATGAAATAATGCACACAAATATATGTAACCTATGACGATTACGAGTTTCGCAACTTGGTCGTATAATAAAGCGATGCCAGTGCATAGACAAACACGGACATAGAACGTAATGAAACGTAAAATATTAACCACAAAAATCGCGAGTAAACGTTGTTGAGCGACTTTAATACGTAAGTGACTCGCAGTCGCGCGTTTAACTTATAAGCGCGTTAGGACGTTTACTCAACGAACGCGGACGTCAAGATAACGTGTTTTATCGTGTAACTCGCACTCAGCTTACTGTTATCAGTTCGTTTTGATGGTAGCAACTCATGAAACTTACTGTCCAACTTAGTTTTAAGCGTTTCGAGATTGTGCGACGCCGACATTGCAAGTACGTGCAATCAACCGCAAGGAAAGATGACGCAATACTAAACAAAACCATTGCCACGTGAGCGCGCATTGTCTCCCCACCGCCCCCTCAAGCCCTCCGCCGACCCGGCGCGTTCATCGAATACATTTTTAGCCGTTTCGTTTCGGTTAATGTGCACATTAGCCGGCCAAAGATGGAATATCACGACGCAAACTAACATGATATCGAGCTTTAGCTGCTTCTCGAAGATAAACCTGAGTTTAGCCGGCTAATCTTAAGTTTATGTTCAGACCCACCTTTAGCCGTAACATCTATCTATTATATAAAAGGCTTCCCTGAGTGACTGACTGACAGACAGCCTACAGCCCAAACCGCTTAAGATATAAACTTGAAATTTGGACCATAGGTACATTGTACAACGTTATGGAGCACTAAGGAAGAACATTTTGAAAAACCGATCTCTAATGGGGTAAATCGGGCCCTTTTCGTTTGTATGCAACTTTTTATTCCCTGTACCGATTGACTTGAAACTTCGTATAAATTCTTTTCAATCAAAATAAAAGTTACGTTTTTTCCTGTTTTTCCGAATTTCCCTTATCTAAGGGGTCAAATATGGTCCCAAAGTTGGTGAAAAAAGCGTCAATTACATCCAACCAGCTGAACAGTTATGGTTGAAATCTGGTGTGAAGGAAGCACACAGTATGTTTCAATACGGGAACTAATAATATCCAGAAATATCTATAGGGTTCCTTAGGGATAGCCAAAATTAATGAGTTAAGGCTACAGCCTAAAATGCTGCAGATACAAGTACAAACTTTTAATTTGAAATAAAGATACAGTGTACAGCGTAATGAAGCGCTAAGGACGAAAATGTTTAAAAATCTACCTCAAACGGGGTAAAACGGGCTCTTTTCGTTTGTGTATCATTTTTTATTCCGTGTACCGATGGACTTGTTACTTTGTAGACATTCTTATCAAACAAAATAAAAAATATATTTATTGCTGTTTTTCTCAATTTTCTTTATCTAAGGGGTCAGATAAGGTCCCAAAATTGGTGAAAAAAGCATCAATTACATCCAACAAACTGAACAAATATGAATGAAATCTGGTATAGAGGGAGCACACAACATGTTTTAATACAAGAACGATTATTATCCCGGAAAATCTATAGGGTTTCTTATGGTTATCCAAAATTAATCAGTTACAAAGCTAATATAAAACGGGTAAATGAATTCTAACGAAATGTGGTACAAAGCTAGACAATTACACAAATTGCCACTTAGGGTACTGCTATTCCGGAAAATATGGGTGGGTCCTTAGGGATATCAATTTCTTAAAAAAAATAGTAAAAGACTGTTTGAAAATGAATGAAGTTTTGTTTAAAAATAGTCCACCATTTTAACTAATAAATGACTATTGACGTCCTGGACAAAGTCCCGGATTCCTTGTCTAACGCTACACCAAACTCTTATACAGCGTAAAAATAACATGAATGCGCTTTTTTACTAATGTAGTGAAGTATCTTAAGAATTTAATTTAGGTAATGATTCATCTTTTAATGGGGCAAAATGGGCCCCCAATAATTTACGAAAGTTTTTTTTGCGAGCCATAGACTTGAACTTAGGGTACATACGGATCAGTATACTTACTTTACTACGGATGCAACCCCGAAAAAGGAAAAAATACCTATTCCATTCATTTTGTCGCGGGTCCGTGAACTTTTTGTGTTGAATAGCTGATTTTATTTACGTGGTTTAGGGGTTGGTGCCATAGTAAAAGTTTGTCAAATGATGAGTATATTAGCATCCTAGAACATGCCTGTCGTCTTATCTACACTATGTATTTCTCAAATAAAATAAAATATACCTACTTTTGTGCCACTTTTTCATCTGTCTGTCAGAGTACGTCTGAAAAACCTACTAGTGTCTCGATCACTTTTGACTGGGTGAATGATTTTGGGAAAGATTGTCATAATGTTCTCTCGGGAAAAATGAGTTCAGGATAATCGATATTAATGACTAAATGAAACATGTCGAATACCTGTACAGGCCCTTTTCAACAGTCCACTACTGAACTTAGGCCTACCCACGAAGGGCCATATCCATCACGCTGACAGAGCGCAGAATTCACATACGACATCGTTTTTCTCTGCGACCGTACCATGCAGGTTTCCTCTATGTTTTCCATCAGTGAAAAGCCAGTAGTGTGTGATTCCGGGTATGGCTCCGTACATAAGTTTCAAAGAGCTCACTGGTCTGGGACCAGGATTTGAACCCAGGACCTTACAATTGTAATGTAGACCATGACATGTAAAAGGCGTTGGATAAAATTTAGTGCACGAGTGGGAAACGACATGGGTCATGCATGAGTGAGCAATATATCGAAAACTATTCTTTTCACGACATAAAAATCAGTATTTTAAAGGAAATTGAATTAGTTTGATGAAAAGAAATGTGAGTCGGCAAACATGAATTATTTTTCCATAATCATATTAAATATGAGTGGTTTCCACAGGAAAAAAAAAATAAAACTGCAATTACTGATACCTATGAAACATTTTTTTTATATTATGGGCAAAACTGTGGGCTTTTATCATTTCAAAAAGTTTTAACAATGCGGGCCAAACCGTAAGCTACTATATTGTCATTTTAAATTGAGAAAATTTACTGTTTAACTGTACTATATTGAGATTTTAATGCTAATCAAAAATATTGAATCAACAGTTAAGTCCAATATGACTGTTAAATATTTTTTAGAACGTGGAAAAAATTATATTTTTTTTTTATAATATAATGACAATACTACGCTACTACTACATAGAAAGCAATTGGATCATCCACAGACCCTTGAAGGTCTAAAGATAATCCAAGTGCTCATGCCCACGGCCAGTTGGCAGCGTGCCCAGCATGCTGGCCATAGCATTGCCACGCTGAATGGCAATGCTGCCAAACGTTGAGCCAAATAAACACCAGCATTTTGGTCACGCGTCGCGTCCACCAGACGCTCAGAAAGACTTTTGAAAACGAGATGAGCTCCCGGCCCCCACAGACCCAAAGTCTCAACTCCAAATGGCTCAAATATGTAACCACTACCGAGGTTAGCATATTTGCGCTTGTGCTGCTCAGCCGAATTGGCCGCCGCTCCAGCCCTACTCTGAGTCTCAGGAAGACGTGACGGTGCCAAAGTATCGACGCAAGTTGCGTCCCATACTAAGGGCCGTCCACACTTCCATGGGACCAGCGTCATGCCGTCAGGCCTTTTGCCATCACCACGCGCCAACCCACTCGGTTCGAGTACGGCTGCGATATTGGCGGTGACAAAAGCCCTGCGTATGACATCGTTAAGGCTGGCGTGGCGTCCAATCCGACCAGCGCTTATTGAGCAAGAGAGACCGTGGTGACCGAGCTGGTCAACTGCAGTACCACACTGACAGCGATGGGCCTCACAACACCTTGCACCCAAGCGTGAGCTGACAGCTAGCCAAAAATTATATAAAGTAAGTAAGTTCGTATAGGCCGGGTGGCTAGCCCTGGTGTCAGAGTTTTTAGGCCGCCTGAAGGCCTCTGACATGGCTAAACGGTTAAAACAACCGGGACCTATAATTTAACGTGTCATTCGAGCCAAAAATTATATAATTATTGTAAATTCAAATATTCTGAATCTTATCATCCAAAAATGCATGTACTTCATAATAAGCTTTTGACACAAGCAAATTAAATACTTAAGAAAATTTTGATACAATGTAGGCCAATCCGTGGGCTATTATCCTTGCAAGTAATACAAAAACGCTGGCAACACAGCTATTATTTTAAGCAAGTAAGTGCTAAATCAACGCGGGGCAAATCGCAGGCACTTATCATTTTAAGCAAGTACTTAAATAACGCGGGCCAAACCATGGACTGTTATCATTGCAAGTAATACCACAACGCAGGCCAAACGACAGGCTTTTATGTTTTTAAGCAAGTATTGAAATAACGCGGGCCTAACTACATGCTATAAATTATCATCTCAAGCAAGTACTAAGAATACGCAGGCCAAACCGCGACTTATTATCATTTTAGGCACATGCAGAGACAATTTTGCCAAGCCGTGGGCAGTGGGCAATCCTTGCAAGTACATATTACGGCAATGCGGGCTAAATCACAAGATATTATTATTTTATATATATTTTCTATTATGAACTAATATTTGTACTGATACACTTGCGTAAGTTATGTAATCGGACAAACTCTAATAAACTTAGGACCGCGTTTATAATTTAATTAGTTTTTCAGTAGTTAATTTCTAAATATTACTTGAAAAGCGCGCGCAACAAAGTCTACTTGCTCAATTCTACACCGGACTTAGAAGATACAAGCTTAGCCGAGTTTGAGGCCCCCTGGCAATTGTAACTAATGTATATTAGTTGTGGTAATAAATTATTTTATATTTGTATTGTATTTGTACCTATCTGTATGCTGATTGATATTGATATTATACCGAAGGAGGAAATCTCACGGATCAAAAATAAATATTTAAGCAAGTGCCAAGACAACGGGGGTGAAACTGTGGGTTATTATCATATTAAGGAATTACTTAAACAACACGGACCTGACCGTGGGCTATCATCATTGCAAGTAATACGACAACGCAGGCCAAACGGCAGGTTATTATAATTTTAAGCAAGTATAAAAACAACGGGGGTCAAACCGCGGACTATTAAATATTGTTATAAGCAAGTATCAAGACAACGCGGGCGAAGCCGCGGGTTTTAAGCTAGTATATAAATAAAAGTATTTATATTAATAATTATAAAGAAATCATTAACACCTTATGTTTTTTAAAGTTTGTATGGCACAGCATACAATTCCAAATTAAGGGTTAAAGTGGGACGAAGTGATGTATATCTCTTGATATTTTAGTACGATTTCTATTACTTTAGTTCCAATGTTCTACTCGTATGTTCTTGACAAATTAATCTAAAGTTGCAAAGTTAATACATGTGTGTCTAAGTCAGGTAAACACAAAAGAAAATCATGAAACGTCACTGAAAATACAGAAGAAATTCATTAAGTGTCACATAAATTGTTGTCAGACAAAAACGTTAACTTTAAAATAAGCTTTTTCAACTAATTTATTATTCAACTTGAATATACGAGTATTTACATCATTTTTCCTGCGTATGGCTTTTGCGATTTTATTCTAGATAATTAGACCCATGCAGAAAGAACACTCTTGTTTAAAGAAGGTTGTCTTCAATGGTAAACTATGTAGATAACCCTGTCGTCTAATGCCTACCGGCCACATTTTGAATAGCTCAGGGTTGGACTTAGCAAATGTAGCAACTTTCTGATATATAAAATAGGCAGAAAATGGTTAAAATTTCAAATTGTGGAATATTTTATACCAGTTGCCGGTCGCGATGGTATGTCTTTTAATTAATAGATCTTCGCAAAGTGATAATCCTATTTTAGTTTGTGTATTATTGACTGTATAAAAGTTTTTACCGCTGTACACCTGCAGTTTTAAGGTATATCCTGGATTTGTGCAGACTTTAAAAAGGTTGATTCTATATTTGTCTTTTTGACTTGTTATACTGCCGAAAAGAAAGCCTCCCCCTGAAAAGAATCATGCTCGCATCTACTTACTAAACTTGTATCTAGACAGTGTCCGTCTAACCACAAAAGTTTTACGCTCGCTTTAGACAATGTTTAACAGTACAAATATCACGTATAAACAGTGTTTAAAGCGCGTTTAAATCTTTTATGGTAAGGCCGTGAATTTTTTGCCATAGCAATACAAAGCCAATACAAGGTTATCTAGAAGTTAGTAAGAACACAGCCATCTTCTTTGGCTGAATAATATTGAGCAAAGTTTATGTTCAATAAGTTTCTAAGGTATCTGACTCTACCGATGCGGTCATTTGAATTTATGTATTCGTTGTCTTCAAACTGCAAATACTGTAAAATTATTTCAAATCTGTTACGGTTCATGATGGTTCATGGGAATGTTTGACCCAACACTTTGTCTTTGCTCCGGTAATGAATCTTCTTTGGCTGAATAATATTGAGCAAAGTTTATGTTCAATAAGTTTATTAGGTATCTGATTCTACCGATGCGGTCATTTGAATTTATGTAATCGTTGTCTTCAAACTGCAAATACTGTAAAATTATTTAAAAACTGTTACGGTTCATGATGGTACATGGGAATGTTTGACTGTCTTTGCTCTAGTAATGATTTAGGTTTGGCAGCTTTACAAGCCCCATGAACAGTATCAATTTAAAAAAAAACTTTTCATTTCATCATTATTACAACATGGTTCAATAAACAGTATACTTTATCATCAATATCGAAGTACGACCACTAGCTCGCATTGAGTTACATCCGAGGCGTTCTAATATGCTGAAGTTGGCAGCAGGTCCGTCACAGGTAATACTGATGATTTTCACTCCAACTTATTTTCATTTGTGCAAACATATTCACAAAAGTGCCGCTGTTTTAAATGACGGTTCAATCAGCAGAATCACAACACGAGAAATAGAACCTAGGGGACTGTCACTATTTATTTACGATCAAACTTTTGTATTCAATAACGTAATTTCCAATGACGACAGCACCGTATGGTGTATCGACATCGTCATCATGCGGCGGTGGGTTTCTTGTGCTGATTGTGCAATCTCTTCAATTCGTTAGTACATTCAGCTGTGGCTTTAGCGTTCCCATATCGAATCGGGAAACAATGAACAAATATTATTGAAGCCAATTGGAACATACGTTCAGGAGCAGGATTATACGCGGTGGGACACACCGCTTTTGTTCCAACAACTCTTGTTGCAAACGATCTCAAAGCATCATAGATCTTACTGACGCTAAATTTCGTGTTATCCGATCCGAGTGTACAACCACCACTAGTCATTGCATCGGCTATTTGTGTTGTGGTCCTGTCGTAAGTCGAATGGATCATGACCATGGTGCTTTGACGGTACAATCTTCAAAAACATTTGTTAGTTATATCCAACAAAAACATATATTTGTTATTTAACTTATTTTAGAAACGATTTTGACTTTTTTGGACGTATTGCTCGTAATGAAGCTATTAAAGGGTATAACTTTATGAGTAGATACATAAAAATATCCATTTTTAAATTACTATCCTCTACTACCCTCAATATTTTCAGCATGTGTTATGAGCGGACTTTGGGGTGTTCTTTATTTTTTTGCATCTTGAGCTTCTGCCATTTGGACGATGCGCGATGTATCAGAAAAGAATTAATTATTTTACTGGCCATTGTATAGAATATCCTTCCTAAGTTTTATAATGGGCGTGAAACTGGATTAGGAGATAGGCTGGAAATATTACCGAAATATGGTGTCCGTCGTCCATCAGTATAGGGTGGTGTTGACGTAAATTGCATTTACCAAGTATTAAAATATATATTAAAATAATTAAACCACTTAATTTATTTCTTAATTTTATGAGCTTTTTTTTATTGGGGAAGCGTTATACCTACACTTAGCAACTAAGGTAGTGAAATAAAATTCGAAGGTATCGACACCAGTAATTTATTAGTGGACAAACCCCAGGTTGTCCTACCCTATTCTTACATTTCACACTATGCTTAGTTAGAAAAGTGAAGCTACCAATCACCAAATTAATCGGCTATCCAAGGATTGGTAAATTCGAATTAAATTAATTACAGACAAGTGAGGTAGAATGCAGGCGGTGAAGCCACCTGACTCTCTATAGTAGTAAGGTTGGTAGATCTAAATTAAATTTATACAACTAATTTTCTAGAATGCAGGCGGGGAGGCCATCTGATAATAACGGTGGGTCGCTAGGTCGAGTTCTGTTGTTCGCTTAATTACTAGTAGAAGTTCGGTTGAAGCATCATACGGCCGACGGTGATAAAAATGAAAGGGGTACCTGTGGTGGCCAGGCACATATGCATGCGCCGCAGGTTAGGTAGGTAATGGTATGGCTCACGAATGGATAAATATGAAGTGCGCAGTCCACTGGGAGTCCCACAGTCGAGTCGTCCCAGGCGGCTAAATGGCGCAGGTAGGATTGGGCGTATGCCTAATCATAACGGTAGGCCTCGACTAAACAGTAGTAGAGTAAGCCTCACCCAAACACCCTGAAATGGATGGAATGAATCCAAGTCAACACATTGAAGGTACAAAATTAGAATTACATTTTCTCAAGTAATAAATGGAAAAATGGGGTACAATTGGGTCCCACCACGTTCGTTTGGTCGTGGGGAAACTATTTAGTGTAAGGCTAATGGTCAAGTAACATTTTAGAATGAGATATTGCATAAAGTATGTTTTCCACAAAAAGTCAATAATTCTAGAGATTTGTAAAATCAGGGAAAAATATAACTCGCCACGACCGTAGGGCCGAGGGGAAGGTTCCTATCGTTAATTTGATGGTCAAATAACAAAAGGATGGTATTTTTCAATACATGTGGCTGAACAAAAAAAAACGCATGGAAAGCACATCTTGAGGTGGACATTTAGGTTAATAATTTTACGTACGCGTTTAAAAGGAAAAGAATACGGATTAGTGTGTATTTGTACATTATTTGACCAACAAAAAGTATGAAATGTGATGGCGTCACCAAGTGTCACGACATACCTTTTTTAGGGAGAAAAAATATTTAATTAGGCGCGCGCCGCTGCCGCACGCTGGGTTCACGGATGGTGCGTGGCCCGCGGGGCCTGGCTTCGGATCCCAGGGTCAAACTGGAAGGTCCAGTCGCGTCTTAACGCAAAAAGAACACACCGCCGCGCCATCGTAGTTGCTTTTGTTCTAGGAAATCGTAATACAAACGGTGGGGAAACGCTAAAAACTAGCCACCAACTTAACAAAAAAAAAATCGAATTAGAATCTACTAAAAATAATACGATGAGTGGAAATTACTCCCAAAGAAAACGAATGAACGCCAAAAAATATGAGATTAATAATAATAATGCGTACACGAAAGTTTCACTTTATAAAGTGGCAAGTTATGTTATTAAGTTTATTGAATAAGCGTTTTGCTTAACAAAAAAAGACGCTGATATGAATTAATCGAATGGAAAATCGATAGTTTGTATTAAACTAGTAAGTATTGATAGGGAAACTGGCAATCACTAGACAGGTTGACGTTTCTTTCGACCAATCAGAAGCGTCTACACCGCTGACGACTGTCAAATACACGAAAAGCGTTCTGTTCTATCTAGAAATTAGATTAATGTAAAATTTAATGCTACAATGGTTATTCCTGTCATGTAAAAAACTGAATGCTTTATAAACAAACCATTTAGATTTATAGGCCTTGTTTCTACCTGCAACAGAAAAAAAAAGAACATTATGATACATAAGCTGATCGTCATATTTACTCGCACTACTTTTATAACTAACTACTGTTTATTGAGATATCTTAATGAGTATTGGTGTCAAATGAAAGGTCTAGGTCTAAAACCATTTTATCCTTTTGAATCATGTAAATCGGTCCACGTGTTTAAAGGATAGGTTACACAGTGCGAGCAGCTGATATGACAGTAGACAGCTACTGTGCATGTGTACTCGTATGACAGTAGCTCGACTCGCCTCGCTCGGTCACACTATGCGAACTGCTGGCGTCGCAGGAAGACAGCTACTGCACCAGTGTACTCGCATAGTTCGTCTGTATCATGTCTCGTGCAATGTTGTCGCAAAATACACGTTTAATCACAGTGCATACCACTATAAAAGCAGTTACGAAAATACTTTGTGTTGAAATTGAAAGAGCTATACAAAAAAAGAAGAAGAAGAGAAGTGTTTGGGTCAGGACTTGGCTGCAAAGAAAAGGGGCAACGAATTCAATATTTAACGAGCTATATGATGAAGATCCCCGAGAATATAAAGCGGTTATGAGATTGACAACTGAACAAGTGGAAATACTTTTAAATTTGATTGCTCCAAAAATTCAACGTGATGATACACTAATGAGGGATGCGATACCTGCGAGGGTGAAGTTGGAAATAACCCTAGTATACCTTTCTTCTGGGATATCGTATAGACTGTTGTCGGTATTTTTCAGAGTTTCAAAAGCATCCATCATTAAAATAATACCAGAAGTGTGTGCTGCTATCAATGAAAGTCTAAAAGATTATATCAAAGTATTTTTTTTTATTCATAATCAAATTCACAATGGTTTTGTAAAGTTTTTGTACATATTAAACGTGAACTTTACATATTAATACTTAATAACTACAGTACTACATAGCTTAGTTCGTTATTTTTTAATATTAGAGATTGATATTGCTGCAGCAAGTACATCATTAGATTGGGGTATAGATTCAAATTGATCCAGCAGTGGCGCAGAGAATGCAGATGTTGTAGGTTCAACAGGTTGATAAGCTTCAGTAGCGACCTCTACAAGCTGGTAGGCTACAGGCTGTGGTGATAGCGTACATTCATTATGGAGTATAGATTGTGAAGATTGTTCCACTTGCATAGAGAGTGCAGACATTTCATAATTTGCTGTAGGCTGTGGTGATGGCGTACATTCGGAACTGTAATTAGAAGGTGTGTACACAATTCTACCACAGAGGGCTCTCTTACGGTATTTTTTTTTTTTTTTATTTCAAATAGGTTTGCGTTTGACTACACACTGCCTGATGTAAAGCAGATATGCGGTCTAGGATGTAGCACGCTTACCTAGAAGATACCTATTTACTCGAGATTTGAAGACATCTACATTGTACTTTAACGGAAAGACAGACTTAGGCAAAGCGTTCCACATTCTGGCAGTTCGTATGAGGAATGTGGACTCAAAACGCTTTGTTCTAACGCGTGGGATGTCCACCATAAAAGGGTGGCGTTTTGGTCGCGTCTGTCTAGCCGTACGATAGAAGAAAGGGGCAGGTGGGACCAGATCGTGCAACTCCTGGGCGCACTCACCGAAGTGTATCCGATAGTAGGCAGACAGACACGCCACCCTACGTCGATGCTCAAGACTTTGCAGCTTCGACTCAGTCAAGGTTTCATTGCCTATCAGCCTCCTGGCTCGCCTTTCAATGGACTCCAAAGCCTCTAACTGGTATTTGGCAGAGCCATCCCAAAGGTGAGAGCAGTATTCCATGCAAGACCTGACTTGCGCTTTATAAAGACTAAGCAGTTGCTCAGGTGTGAAATACCGTCTCACCTTAGAGAGAACACCAAGTTTTTTTGAGGCTAATTGGGCTTTTGACTCTATATAAGACCCAAAGTTGAGAGTCGATGATAGCGTAACGCCTAATAGTTCCAGACTGTTAGTTACCGGAACGGATACACCACGGAAAGCAGGAGACAGTTGGAAGGGCCTCTTTTTGGCCGAAAACAAACAGCTTTGAGTTTTCGTGGCATTAAACTTGACCAGGTTAGCATCACCCCAGTCAGATACCGCCTCCAGACTCAAGTTGAGCCGTTCGACCATAGCCTCTCTGAGTGACTCGATCTGTGCCCCGCTCGTTCTTGCTTCGGATGTGTAGCTCTCCATGACTGTACTGTCGTCTGCGTACCCAAAAATACCAGGCTTTAGCAAGTCGTTAATATGCAGTAGGAAGAGTGTCGCAGAGAGCCCAGACCCCTGAGGAACACCGGCATTGATAGCCATTTGGTCTGACGAGCAGCCATCAACGACAACTCGTATCGTCCGATTCCTCAAGAAATCTGATATCCATGTGCAGAAATCAGCAGGCAGGCCGTAAGATGGAAGCTTGCCAATAAGGCTCTCGTGCCAGACCCTATCAAAAGCTTTCGAGATGTCCAAGGAGACAGCCAGCGCCTCCCCGTGCTTCTCAATGACCTCACTCCAAATGTGTGTGGCGTACGCCAGAAGGTCCCCAGTAGACCGGTTTCGGCGAAAGCCGTACTGGCGGTCACTGAGTAGGTCATTTGCTTCCAGGTAGGCCAGGAGCCTGTTGTTAAGAACACGTTCCATACTCTTGCAAAGTATGGACGTGATCGAAATCGGTCTGTAATTGGCAGGGTCAGCACGGCTACCTTTTTTGGGTACAGGCTGCACGTTAGCAAGCTTCCAAGATTTGGGCACTTGACCCGTCTTCAGAGAGAGGCGAAAGAGGCGGGTCAACACAGGCGACAGCTCAGGCGCACAAGTCCTTAGTACAATAGCTGGAATACCATCTGGGCCACTGGCCTTGTTCACATCTAGACTGCGGAGAACTTTTAGAACCTCCTTTTGCCGGATATGTATTTCACTCATTGAGGTGCCACAGTTCGGCAAAGTTGGAGGTATCGCACTACCGGGGTCCAGACACGAAGACTCCGCAAATTGAGATGCAAATAAATTTGCCTTCTCAACCGCGGTATGAGCCAGCGAACCATTGGGTTTCAGCAACGGAGGCAATGAAGGGCGGCAGAAGTTCGCTTCGACTGATTTAGCTAGGGACCAGAATGCCTTGCTACCCGCAGGGTAAGAAGCAAGCTTGTTCCCTATTCGACTAATATGCTCAAAGCGAGCCCTCCGCATAACCTTTTTGCAGGACTTAGCAGCCTTATTGTAAGTCTTCTTCCTCAGATGTATGTCCTTCGTCTTACGGTTACGAGCATCGACCCAAGCCAGGTATGCCTGATGCTTTTGCGCTTCGGCGCGTCCACATTCGGGCCCAAACCAGGGCCGAGCTTTGTTGGACAGAGGCACGTCCGAAAATGGGATGAAGTATTCCATGGCGGTACGAAGCACGTCTGTCACGGCATCCGCGCACGAAGAAGGATCATCTGAAGAGAAGCACACAGGCTGCCAAGGATAAGACGCAAAGAAACACCGCATCTCATCCCAATCTGCCAACTTGTACCGCCACACCCGCCGTGACCCTTTTGGACTGGGGTCTGACGGATACAGATTTCACCAGACAGTGATCAGATGTACCTAACGGAGAGGAAATCGCCACTGAATATCGGTCTGGATCAGTTGTTAGCAGAAGGTCCAAGCAGTAGGCCGTATGCGAGTCAACATCAGGTACCCGTGTGGCGCCATGAACCAGCTGGGTAAGACCTAGCGTCAAAGCTAGCTTGCGCGTTTCAAGCTCAGCATGATTAGTGTCCAGGTATGGGTGAAGCCACTCTTTATGATGGCCATTAAAGTCCCCCAGGATAACTAATTGGGCCGAAGGGTAGCTGAGCTGAGCAGCATCCGCCATCTCACTGAGGTAATCAGTAAGTCTAGTTGCCTCCCGGTCTCCGCTATGCGATCGGTATACACAGGCATAGACAATCTTCTCTATGCCAGTGTCCGCCAGAGCCCAGAGCACTGAAAAAGAAGGGTCTTCAAACCTTCGAAGACGCAGAAAGCAAATGTCATCCCGGGCGTAAACGCATACACCCGCACGTGGTTTGAAAAGATGCTCCAGAGAATACCCTGGGTAGGATAGATACGACACGTCGGATGGACCAGCAATCTGCGTCTCCGTGAGAAACAATAGGTGGGGTCGTTCTGTCTCAAGATGATGATGGACAGGCGTGAGATTAGAGTGCAGGCCCCGAATATTGCACAGGTGCACTTAGAGTTAGAGGGAGTGCTGCCGCTGTGTATACGTTCTTTTTCTTTTATTGTTTCTCATGCTTGCGGAGTAAAGTAGGTAGGAAGTCAGTAGTGGAACGAGGCGTCACACTAAGTAGATTTCAGTGGTACAACACACAAACCACACACATCTATGGGAGACCAGCCTGGAGACCGCGGGGACGCCCGAGCCCCCCCAAGGATGTCCATCGGGCCCTCTCGTCCGGTCGCCAACCGGCACGATGGCGCATCCCTGGGATTTTTCGACAGATGACGGGGCAGCCTTTCATGAGTGGCTAGCTCACTACTTGGGCCCCCTACTATCTGCGGTCGGCCAGCGACAAACCGTGCCTCGGATCCCGCTGCCCTCCACGGCTGGCCGTCCGATGCGGTAATCGATGTGCGCACCGTATTCATCCACCAGACGACGCTACTGTTCCGACCCAACTTCCCGATTGACGTCACCAGACTTCGCGCCGGAACACGAACCCAAGAGAGCCGCTTGGCGGCGCGGCTTAGTCTGGAGGGTGGTCTCTCGCCACGGCTAAAGCCTACCACCAGAATGGTTGTTGCCTGGTTAGCACCACCCAGGACCACGTGTGGGGGATAAAAATAAATGGGTTCCTACCCACGGACGAAGGCGACTCGGTCCTCGGTCGGCTCGGTATCTAGAGAGTATCGCCTGTATTTCATCTGTCGCATCAATTCTATCAATCGAAGATAACTGTTTCAGCTGCAGTGCTACATGTCTTCCAATAACATCACATTCATCTTCTAATTCTCTTGTAATCGGGGCAGACACGTTTACTAAACTTCTATTTAGTTCTTTGAGTTCTTTTGCGGCTGCTTGAATGTCAGACCGTTCTGATGATAATTTCGTCTTTAACTTTAGAGTTTTTGGTGGCTTTACCACTTTTATATGAGCAGCTTTGTTGCTATTGTCACTAGCATCAAGGTCCACGTTATTCGTGGCCTCCTCGCTTCCTGACGCTGATGCGACCTTGCTTCCTGACGTTGATGGATGATATGGTTCCTGAAATTAACATTACTCTTTTATTTTTCAGATACCGAATGTGGAAGAATGGCAAGATATCCAAATAGGATTCGCTTCGAGGTGGAATTTTCCTAATTGTTGTGGCTCTATCGATGGGAAGCATATAACAATTCAAGCACCACCAAATTGTGGCAGTGAATATTATAACTACAAAGGAACAAATAGTATAGTGCTCATGGCTGTTGTGGATCACGATTATACTTTCAGATATGTAGATATAGGCTCATATGGTCGTAACGCAGATAGTGGGGTATTCCAAAACTGCTCTTTGTATCCTTATCTAGAAAACAATTTATTGTTGCCTGAAAATGGTATTCTAGTTGGAGATGATGCCTTCCCTTTAAAACCGTATTTACTAAAGCCCTACAAAAATACATTGACTACCGCAGAAAAGATTTTTAATTATAGGTTGAGCAGAGCAAGAAGGATTGTGGAGAATGGGTTCGGCATTCTAGCATCTCGTTTTCGTGTTTTGGGAAAGCCAATTCAAGTTACAGAGGAAACTACGATAAAGATCGTCTTATGTGCTTGTACATTATACAACTGGTTACGTACTACTGCATCAAATACTTATACACCACCAGGAACTACAGATTATGAAGACATCATAAACTTTCAAATCATTCAGGGCCAGTGGAGGTCCGAAATTAATGAATTACCGAGTATTCGTCGCTCGAGAATTAATAATAGATCGAAATTAATAGCAGAGAAAATGCGTGATAAATATAAAAATTATTTCAATGACGACGGAGCAGTTGCATGGCAAAATTATATGATTAGGTAATTATAATTACCTAGTAGTAATTAGAATATAAAAGGGAAGAGAAAAATAAAGGATAGTAAATTTTGTGGACCCTGACTGGTTTGGAATGTGCCTTGTGCCTTTGTAATTATAATTTGTAATAAAATACTTACCAAATTACTTGTGCTTTCCTTTTCTTTAAGATTAAACCTGCCCAGACATTTATCCGCCATTGGTGTTGGAAACTGGATTCCGTCGAAACACGTGGATTGATATGCGACCAATAGTGCTCATTATGAATGTTGCTGATTCCAGCTCTTGTGAAAGAAGCTTCGTCCGTCCATAACACTTATGAGGCAAACTCCGGCGAGGTTTCAACCTGGTGTCTGTACCATTCGCCGAACATAATCCGCTGGTATCAATTCTTGCGTGCGACGAAAATGATAAGGGTGTTGACCATCCGAATGCAACACTCTCCACACCTGCATGTGATTCTCAGCTCCCAGCTCAAAGGCAGCACGACGGGTACTGCTTATAGGGTTTTTTCGAAATGCACTAATACGGCATCTGCAAATTCCGGGTCTTGATTACTGGCGCAGCCCGACGGCACTGGCGCGTGAAGTTATCCAGTTGAGTACCATGCGACTGAAGCAAGCTAGGGATGGCAGACGCCTGGCTTCACCAGGTGGTCGACCATCGACGAATCGCTGACGGTACAGCTCTCGGGCGGCCTTCAGGCTGCCATCTGCTGCTCCGACATAGAGAATCATCTCGTAATATTCTTGATTGCTCAAAGACATCACGAAATAACACTACGATACGGGTAGGAAAAAAATCCGAAAACTCTGAAACACTTAACACGATGTTATCACGACAACAAAAGCGGGACGAGTGATGGCTAGAGCAAAAAGATGGGTGTGAAAAATAATAATAGTAGGTACCTGTTCTCCATATTATGGCCGCCTAGTACAGAGTAAATAGGATTGTGTCCTAATATCTCGCTCTCTAAAAATTAACATTATGTAATGTACCTAAATACCTTTTTAAGACAAATATTAATGGGAGTAATCCGTGTCGTCGGTGACACAAGTACCTACAGTCCGCGAGGTATAAACTGAGCTTTGCATTAGTGTGAGTGATCACCAAAAGTACAGTCAGACAACAAACTCTTAAAAATTAATATCATTAAAATAAAATAAAACTAAATTGATAAAATAAAGTCCAGCTGTGTATTTGACTGATGAGTACATATTATTGTGTGATTATTACTAAAAAATCAATTTGAAAGACAAAATAACTACACATCTTCTACACCAGACATTGCACCATAGTCACTTTGTTTATCACTCTCGTTATCATTTTCACTCTCGTCTGATGTGTCGTTTGTTTTAATAATGAATCTTTCCGTTATATTGTCAATAACGGCGTCGTATCCATGAAACTTTTTTTCTTCTTTTATTGCATGGTCACAAACATTTTTCCATTCCTGTACAGTGATACTTTCAATTTTTTCATTTGCTAACCTCATTATTGTATCCATCTTCATTGACACGTTTTTTTTCGCGACGTATCCTTTTATCATTGCCCATATATTTTCAATCGGATTGAAATCTGGGTAATAGGGTGGTAGACGAAGGACGCTGTGACCATGTTCTCTTAATAAGGTGTCAATCTTATATTCAATAAATCGTTGTTTATTATGCAGTATCAATTGATAAAGTTGTGGTTTAAGCATGGATATTGAGTGATCGATATTGCGTAACTTGAGCCAGTCAATCATATCTTGTTTGCGACTATTTGAGTTGTGAGCGGGATTTTTTAACGAATTGTGGTAAGATGCGTTGTCAACTACAATAACGCTATTGGGCTTCAAATTGGGAATTAATTGCGTTTGTAACCATTTTGTATAGTTTTCTGTATTCATATTGTTATGATAATCACCACTTTTTTGATTAGCTTTAAACATCAGCAGCGCATTTGGTATGAAACCGTCCTCGCCGCCGGCATGAACGATTATCAATCGATTTCCTTTAGAAATAGGTTTCTTCAAACCAGAAGTGCTGCCATCTGAATATGATTTTGATGAAGTGTGAGTGGTGTCAATATATGTTTCATCGGTATAAACGATAGGCCTGCCCTGAATACGGTATTCGGAAATTTTAAGTAAATAAGTTATACGTAGGTGACGGATCTCATGCTTTTCCATTAAAATTTTTCTGTTATTCTCTGTCCTTGACCATTTGAATCCTAAAAGAGATACTTCTTTTCGCAATGACCATAGGTATTGATCCTGGATAGTTAATGTCAGCCTTTAATTTTTCATGAATTCTTTTCATTGTTGGCACCTCTTTGTCAGTAATGTGAAAATTATGAATTGTTCTACGGATTACTGCTTTATCAAAATCATCAATGATTATTATATTTTTCCTGCATCTGGTCTTTTTCGGAGATTTGAATTTGGTTCCATCTTTCAAAACACGTTTACCTTCCAATAAGACTCTTTTAACAGTTGACAGTGGAATTCCTGTCGATGTCGATACCAATTGGGCTGATGTAGTCACACTTGACATGTCTTTATCGTTCATGTCTTTAAAATAGCTATTTAAATTACACAAAATTTCTTTTACTTGGCTATTTAATGGTTTCCGTATTTTGCGCTTATTTGTGTTCGCATTCATTTTACTAACACTTATATCAAACAAAAACAAAATAATATTAAACACGTCACGCTGCAGTCTGTACAAGAAGTGAAGTGCGGCAGGAGCGCGGCGAGACAGAATGGCGCCGCGCCTCAGGCCGGTTACCCAAAATCAGTTTAAACCGGTTTTTACCGGGCGAAAATGGCGCCGTGCCTAAGGCCGGTTATCACACCTACACTATCCATGTACACTCACACAAATGCAAAGCTCAGTTTATACCTCGCGGACTGTACCAGCTTTGTCCGTGTTGTAAATACGCAGCAGTACCTGTACAATGTAGTGTAGTGAATTTTCACCTTGAGATTCTCTGTGCTTCTGAACTTTGGAAGGCACGCTATTCTATGGGTCGACTAATGTTGACGTGGGTCATAAAACTAATGCTCTTACCACAAGTTTATATTAGGTAATGGTGTGCCGATTAGATTATTTATCTAATCGATTAATCGATTATGCGAACCAAGATAATCGATTATTAGTTCGAAATAAAAATTGTTACAAATTGTCTTACCTCCAGATTATAAAAATGAAACAAAACTGAAGTAAATCACATATTTATTTAAAATGAAACTACTAGATATTTAAAAATCAAACAAATACATCAATTCCAAATCAGTGACCAGTTAGGATTAAAAAAAATGATGTAATCTAGATGCTTTGGCAGCAGGCTGTTCCTCCTTAAATTTGTCAACTGACCTGCTTTAGAGAAAATTCTCTCCGAGGGAACGGAGGTGGCAGGGATGCACGAATATTTCAAATGTAATTTATACAGATGCGGGTTATTTGTTTTCATGCTCTTCCAATACAGTAGAGGATTGCTTGTCCTTGCAAGTAGAGGCAATTCTAAGTATTGTCGTAATGTTATTATATTTTCAGTTGAAGATGTAGATGTTGCGATAAAATTTGATTTCTTCTGCTCAAAATGATCCCAGATCGATGGTTTTGCAGTTACTTGCTCAAGTTGTTGTGCATTTTATACTATATATAACGGGACTAAACTCACGTGTAGGGATAGTCGTAACGACTATAGTTTCGGTCGCATTCGGCGACCTTTCTCAAGTTGGCGAGTGCTAGCACGCGGAGCCGTCTCGCAATGCGAATCCGCCGCGTGCTAGCACTCGCCAACTTGAGAAAGGTCGCCGAATGCGACCGAAACTATAGTCGTTACGACTATCCCTACACGTGAGTTAAGTCCCGTTATATATAGTATAAAATGTGTGAAAACCAACGTAAATTTTCAAGTTGTTGTGGTTGTGTAATTACTAGCTCACTAGTCCCTGGAGTGCTGTTTCTGAGATAAGTTAGTTCTTCAAGACCGATACCAAGTTTTTTAAAACGTGGATCCAGCAGACAAGCTATTGCCACATGTTTGTTGCTTTCTAGTGAGCCAAGTCGTCTTTGTAGGACTTCTAATAATTTTTCTTTCACTTGACCTCCAGTTAGTGTTTAAAAACAAACAAAATCCAGCAAATAGCACAAGAAAAAAATATAGGCCTGGCGCGAATTGTCGGATTGCCTCAGAGAGCGAAAGCCGGATGGGCTGTGTTCCCGGTTTACACTAAAAGAATCAAAATTACAAAAAAGTTAAGTTGTAGTTGAGACGATTCTAAAGTAAAAAAAAAAATAGTCTAAAATGTATATTTCGACAGCTCGGATCATTTCCCATCGATTGGCATTGAAAACAAAAAATTAATAAACGGGCGACAAAAAAATATAAATGGGAGACAAAAATTTTAGTGAGCACGATTGAATTTTAAAAAAACGTCCACGATGGCTCCGGAAAGGTTAAGAACACTAAATTAGAGGTTTAAACTGCCGCCCGATTGATAAATGGTCCGAGAACTGGCAATTTGGAAAAAACACTAAAAAGCGGCGGAACACTTTAAGTTATCATACAAGTTGTATAAAATATTCATAAAGAAACATGGTAATAAAACAATTCAAGACAACGCAATTAAGCACAAGCCGCTACAAATTAATCAGATATCTATACAATATAATCTCATAAAAATGGTTTTCCTAGAAGAAGATACACCAAGTTGTATAAAATATTCATAAAGAAACATGGTAATAAAACAATTCAAGACAACGCAATTAAGCACAAGCCGCTACAAATTAATCAGATATCTATACAATATAATCTCATAAAAATGGTTTTCCTAGAAGAGGAATTCTTAGTTCACAATACCATCAGACTACAATATCAAATAACACCAATATGGTTGCATAAATCCAGATTTAAATTGGATTTAATTTAAGTTACGCGCTTTCACCACTCAATCAGACAAGAACATCAAATATTAATACTGCGAGGTGAAATATTAATATTTACATTAGGTATAAAGTAAAGTAACTTACTCCGTTGATACGAAATCACATTACAAGACTCATTCCGGGAAAAGGAATCCTAGGATCCTTTCTCGTACGATCAATTTACAGTCTCGGAATGACTCGCTAAAGTTTAGACATACAGTACCCATCGCTTAAACGCTTATACTATGGTTGAAGCTTCAGACCAGGTACAGAAACAGGATAGACGTTTTATATCAGCTATAACATTTCAAAGCAATGCCATAAAAAGCCCGGAAGGGGAGTGATTCAAAGGTTGAAAGTAGGTTGTGATGTTTCACCGTTGTGCGTGGCAGCACCAGTTTGCAGGTACACCTTGGTTTGATTGAAGTTAAATGATAAAAAAACAGGCACCGATTCGTAAGTCGGCCCAGTCGCAGCGTGCAGAGCAGAAAATTCTCGTTCGAAAAATAGGAAAAGGCTACATACTTCAGGGGGCGATGGAAGGTACTTAGGTTTGCCGAGCAGGTCTAGGCGGTTCTGTCAGAACGTCTCAAACGTCCGCGAGTGCGGCACGTGGCTACGCCAGTCGCCGGATCATATCACATCCCGCTTTATCAGGAGGGTTTTAATCAATCGCTAGCGATGGCGGCCACAGCTCCGTACACTGCAGTTAAGTCCGGTATGGAACCTTTCTTTTTACGTCGACACGACAGCCAACCTCTAGGCTTAAAGCCGTTTCTTCGACCAACAAGCTGACGTCGAGTCATTTTCCACGCAATTGACTTCCAATGGCGGCTTTTCCGGGTTAACCAGAGGTCATTGGCTTCATAGAATTGGCAATAGATCCTGTTTGTTTATGGTCCAAAACCTTAGTAAAACCAAAAAAGCTCTCCTCATACTGTCAGCCAAACGTCAAACCCACAGCCTAATCGATCGTTCGATGGTTGACCACAGACAATTTAACTGGGCAACAATAAAACTCGCGAACGTCAAAGTCAGAGAAGTGTCACCGCTTGTGTCAGTCCATACAAATACAATTTAAATGGATTTGTCCAAACAGTGATGAAACAATGTTTTTTAGAATGTTTTAGTGGATTAAATGCAAAAACCAGTTTACAAACTGCGAAGCAATAAAACAAAACCATATGAATTGGTCCACGGATCCAATCAAGGGACTCCGTATGCGACAAGTAAGTTTCTGTACATGAACAACAAAAAAAAGTGTTACAGTACCCCCCACGTCACGCAGAAATTCAGACGGGTACGGAAGAAATTCCGCTGGCCCCCAGCGACTAACTTAGTATCCAGAAATCTAACAACCTATCCTGCAAGAAAAAAAAATCAATCACCTCCTTTGATGTCTTTGACGTGGCATTCGAAACATTTCCCATTACCATCTTCTAGAAGGTAAACTAGTTTGAACTTTTTCCTTACTACAGTACACCTCTCAAAGCGGGGTGCTAATTTGTAGGTAAAGCGTCGGGCGGCATCGCTACGGACGTGCGTGCGTCGCCAAACAACATCACCTTCATGGAACTCGACATCCCGCCTATGACGATTGTAGTACTTTGCATTCCGAGAGTGGGACCGTTTTAACGCCACAACAACACTCTGGAACACATTCTTCAACGTGCCTAACTTATCCACGTAAGCATCATGTTTAGAAATTTCGTTAAGGTTTCGGCTGTCCAAACAGAAACGGAGAGAGCCATCGGCCTTAGGGGCCAACGTCACAGGGTGATTCCATGCACTACTGCTGGGCTCGACTACGTCGTCGCTTAACATCTGTTCTAAGTGCTTATTCAGCTCCACCAATCTATCAGGGGACATGGGGTAGTATCGTTGCTTAATTGGAGGGTGATCGCCGGTGTCGATTTTATGTGTCACCAAATGGGTTCGACCTAGGCCCTTTTGTTCTGCTGAAACGTGACCAACATTTCTTTCGCCTTTCCATAATTGTGTCTGTCGAATGTTCATCTCATCAAAAATTAGACAACATTCAATATTTTCTGACAAATTCCTTTTGAGTTTCAGCATATCAAACGATTCCTGTGTAAAGCCAGGTTCGCCGTTAATAGATCTATACCTATAACAAACAGTACAGCTTACCATTTGGTCAAGGTTCTTGGGTGATGAAGATAACAATCAAATTTTCTTCGCACATATTTATAGGCAGATGGCGAGTAAAAATTTGAGGCCATAGCAAACTTTCGAAGGGCAGATGGATAAGATGGTCGTTTTGCTTTTGTTGGTCTGTTTTGATTTCTACTGTATTTGTTTTCTATTTAACACTTGTAATCTATATAGCTCTGTTATTTCGGCATTTGTTTCAAGAGCAGACTTAATTTGTTCAGTGATACACTTCTTCTGTTTCAAATTGTATATTATAGCAGTGATTTGTTTTTTTTAACCTAGCACTTTGCTTCTTTTAATTTTTTATCTTCCTTGCTGCAACACTTTGACGTTTTTCTAATCTACAAATCCTTGTTTTTAGTTGTACTTTCATTGGCGTGTCAAATATTGAGTTGAGATCGCTAATGTCAACATTAATTTCGTCTTGTAAAGTGCTGGCGTTGAAGGCCGGGGGTCTTCATTCTCACAAACTTGGAAATACTTATGTTTAGTAAGTAGATAGGATTCTGAGTAGAAAACAAGGAAAGAATATAGTCGAACCTCTATAATACCAATTCGGGGTATAGCCGACCCTTTTAGCCTCCAAAAGTTGCAAAAATGTTGACATTTCGGACATGTTGACAAAACGAACGACTTTTGAAATGTCAACATCTTTGCGACAAAAATGAGCAGAGCATACCCGTGTGTTTTTACCAGGCCTGAAATGAGATTCTTTTCTTTTCTCTAAATTTTCAATGAGTAAGTCTTTCCTCTTCAGTATACTATTTCTTTTTTGAACTATACTCCGCCTTCTAGCTTCAGCTTCTGTTTCATTATTTAATAAAGGGACCTCAGGAATAATTTTATCTTCCGATAACGGCGGCGTATTTTGGTCCTCGTATTTATATGTATTTTAACGAATCTTTTGTTTTTTTTTTTCTATAATCGGATGAATAGGCTACCCAGTTTTTTTTGCCTTTTTGTGCTCACGAGGAGTCATGTTTTTTACACATTTTCGTTGTCCTTTTTCTTTAGATATTTTAGTCGTTCCTTTTCTTTGTACTCTCCCAGCAACACAGGGTCATTTTTAATTTTTTTTTTCAATCCCCTGTTTGCCTGTTCAGACTTTTTTTTGCAATTTCGTCTTTGAATGTGTTTTTCTTTCTAGGCGCCATATTCTACAACAAATACTTTGGTATTATGTTTAAAGCCATGCATCACACAGTATGACTATCAGTCCCTAGATGTGGCGTCAGGCTCAGGCCCTAATCACTTTACAACTAGGGCCTGACGACGGTCTAGGGACTGACGAAAGCAAACAAATGAAACCTATTACTTAAAATCAACATCAAAACCAATAGGCGGTCAAAGTTACGAGGCAGACCAAACTATATACAATAAGCAATGAGATCAATTAGCAATTAACAATCTTTAAAACGACTCACCGGCCTGAGAGTTTGACTGGCACAGCACGTGTTTCCGCAGCGAAGTCGGCGACCGCACTAATAACAAGTTTTTTTTTTTTTTAATGACTATGAGCTGTTGGTCTCTGATGCCTCTACAGCTTACCGGCCATGGGCGAGCGCGGAAGGCGGCTGAGCCCTAAGATAAGGTTATAGGGTGACTAGCGCAAGGGCACCTGAGAAGGTACGGACCTCGGCTTGGGCCGTCACCCGGCAGGGGAGATCTGACTTGCCCGGGCACCCCAGAAGGGGTGTGCCCTATGGCCCTAATAGGTTGAGCTGTTTGACTATTTGGAGAGAATCTAACCGATCTTCTGACAGATCCTGAAGGTCCTCGACCTCGCCGGCGTGGTCGGTGTCTGACTGTGTGCCTTTGGTAACCGGCGCCTATACCAAATACGTAATACTTCCTCAGGGAGCTGTCGGATCGGGTGACCCCAGCGCCGCAGAGGTGACTACGGCGATGGGGTCATCCGGGTCGCCCAGGAGGTGTTTGGGGCGGCGACGGAGAGGAGGCGGGTGTGTAGTGTCTGGCGTGTAGTCCGAAGCTTGGACTACGAGTGGGTTGGGGTGATGAGGAGCCCTATCAAAGTAGCGGCGAGAAGTGTACTTGATGTACTGGGTAATGGAGGAGAGTTCGAGGTCGCAATGCAGGTCAGAGTTTCGCATATACCAGCTAGCTCCGACTGCTTTGCAAATGAACCTATTCTGACTGACCTGAAGCTTGTTCAGGTCGATGGAAGAAGCGTGACCGAAGGCCACGGAAGCGTAATCTGATTTTTTTATCGTGTGAATAACAAATCAACCAATTATAGTGGACTTTTTATCAGTTATCATGCGCGATAACTTTTTAACTGCCTACAAAAAATACAATAAAGAACACAGACATGAGGAACTAAATACAACGATTCTTCAGATTGACGAAGCCAGCCATCTCGTGTACTTGCCCGAAAATATGGCACCAACGGTGCGCAAATTGTACTACCAAACCCGAATATTTGCAAAAAAACAAATACTTGTACTATTGACCGTCTTTTGGACAAATATACCTACGGGAAGGAAGATGGATCGCCCCAAATACGCGTGTCTTGTCAAACGGACCTTGACAACCTAAAATCGCAATGACTACAACGACAACGGATAAATAAGCACGCTCCGCTCAGCGCGAACAAAAATGTATTAGCGTTTAGCTATATTAACTTAATATTATTTGTCTTGCTTTGGTTGCATAATTCATAATTCATTTATTCTGCTTCTATAAAGTACATGATGGTAAAAAAATATAAATGGTACAAAGTGGCATATGGACCCCGTCGGGCGCAGCAATAACAGAAGAGAGGAAGGCACCATAATTAGGTCATATTAATTTATCTTAAAGCCTGCGCTACACGGTTTGAAACGAGGTTTGAAACCAAGGTCACTTTGAACAAAAGTGAGATGCGGATTGCCGGCTACATGGTTTGAAACCAACAGTATTTTTAAAAACGTTGCTTGGATAGGACGTGTCGTAATCTCGTTCACGTACCTACAGTATTTTATACTACAACGATTGCATGACGCTTTACCTATCTTTTTTCTTTTTTGCAGACGCGGCTTTTGCCTTTGGGTCAATAGATTTTAAATTTTTAGCTAAAATATCCCACGCTTGTTTTTTTCTGATTATGGTATTTGTATGTTTTACTAGTCAAATCCCAAAGGCAGTGCAAGTCTCTATATAATTCCATAAATTACGTGCTCACATCATGTTCAAGTTGCTCTTGCGCCATCCTATAGGTAGATGAAACATAGTAACGTGCGCCCGCGCCCGCTGCCGCAGCGTGACTGTCGTACGCCTGGTTTTAAACAAGCGGCTAGACGGTTTCAAACCATCGCTTCTGGCAGTGGTTTGCAACGCAAGCCGTGCTACCAAGGGCATTTGAATGTCATGAGATTTGGTTTAAAACAACTGTCTACACTGTTTCAAACCTATGTTTCAAACCGCTGTTTAATACCGTGTAGCGCAGGCTTTAATGAAAATAAAAAACATGAAATTGTTAGAAAATGCTTAAATGTCCACTAAAAGTTACAAAATAGAATGTCAGTGAAATCATTATAATGTCAAAAAATTAATAATTACTTTTTTTACTAGTTGTATTTAAACTGTTTATGTTACCTATATCTAGTGTTCATGACAAGCGCATTAATATTATACGTTAATTCCAAGTACTGCCATTTTTCACTTACCACGATTACAATCCACCCTCCACAATTCATTTTCACTGCACGCAACGCAAACCACACACTATGTACAATCAATTCACATTTACACAATCAATACATTTTACAGAATCACGTGTCTTACAAAGTGCTGAGCCCTGCACTTTGTAAGACACGTGATTCACTACTTTTTTAATACAATAACACGAATACTATTGCGTGCCTACGAAATCAGATGCGCCACGAGCGCCCACGCAGCTAGTGCTTTTGCAACTGAAGCGAAGGGCTATCCTTATTAATCCTAACCTGTAAATTGATGTATCGGTCGAACTTAATGCATTCAAACAGGTTACGCAACTATGACTTTACTTCTCCTGCCCACGCTTACAAAAATGTATTTAGAAAAACTCATTACTCGAATAATATTTTAACGCGCATAGATTGTCTAATAATGAACGGTTATCAATACACTAATTTAAACTTAGTACATCTAACACACAGATACTTCTGTGTTCATAAGAAATATTTCTTACACACGCTGCATAAGAATCAGAATCAGAAATCGTTTATTGCAACACTATGTACAAAGATGTTATAATAAATATTAGTTCCAATAGTGGACCCATTACGGGCGTGCAATATTAAAAAAAATGTAACTTGGTTAGACATTACATTACATTATAATTAATATATTATTTTAAAAATGGACTTTCCATAGATAGATGCTTTGTTTGTAATGAATAATTAATTAAACAAGTCAAATACTTATTTCACTTATAAACTCAAATACCTTTTTACGAATGAAACAATAAAATATGTATTATTTCTTTTTACTAACATTATTATGACTAGAATTTTGACTCTCAGATAATTTTATGAATATATTTTAATTGTTAACATTTATACATTTGCAAAATGTAAAACTAAAACAAAATTTGTCTAGTTGCAATATATCTTGTATACATCATCATCTGTACAATAATAAGCTTCACTCTAGGGAAGGCTATCCATCAAAACACAGGTGTGAACTCACCTAGTTTGTATGGCTATGGCTGCACTATCCATGTTTGTACAAAGTTTTGAAATAAATTGATTTTTGATTTGATTTTGATTTGATTTTACTTCTGTTTCTATATAACAGTATAATGAATAGTAATCGTGATCTTATAAACAACATTGATAATACGACGCTTATAGACAATTATTATGCGAGTTCAGCTGAGGAATGTAAAGGTAGCATTCGGATCAGGACGACCGCGACGAGAGACCACGACCCGAGACTAAATCAAAGTCAGTTTAATTTTGTACTCAATTTAATCAATCAAGATATTCAACCAAGAAGAAATAGCTCATCAATCATCACAAGTGCTCAGAAACTTTTCCTTACATTGAGGTAAAAAAATAATTGTTGTCATATTCTGTAGATTCTTCTAATTGGAGATGATTATTTGCATCGTGAGCAACGTGATTCAGTAATGGGATGCTTAAATCAGTTGGTTGGGCAGGTGGAGACGCAATACTGCTGATAGGGGAATATGGGCTCAGGTTTGATGCTGAACTATGTGTAATATTCGAAATTGAATAGCTTTCATTTGAATGTGGGCTGTAGGAAGCGCTGCCGAGACTTGAAATTTTATTAATACTTCTAAATTCATATTCTGCCAGTAAATTAACACACCACATTTTACACACCTCAGTAATGACATTATTCACTAATTCACGCCCATTGTCACTATGCAAAATACAAGGCGCTCCAAATATAGTAAATATGTCTAACAAATGATATCCAACTTCCTCAGCACGCTTCGTTTTTAATGCTCTGAGTTGCACAAATTTTGTAAGGTGATCTTGGTATACCATTATAAACTTATATGGACCGTCTGCCTGTGATTGCATGTCAATAAGATCAACTTGACATCTTGAATTGAATTCAGTACTCTTAATGGGCCTTACTACCAACCCCTTTTTAGGAATATTCATTTTCTTTTGGAATGGTTGACACAAGTTCAAATAAATAGTTATAAGTTCAAGTGTAATATTCTTACATTTATTTTTAAGCTCTTTAACCATTCTGGAGCGCCCTCCATGACCAATAGAAATATGAGTCTCATGAATAATATCAAAATATTCCTCTAAATAAGTGTAGTAAATAAGCGAGTCTTTCTCGTCCTTCACTGGAACTACAATTTTTTTTATGTTTCCTATTTAACAACATCGTATCTTGACAGACGTTGATAGTCTTCCGGTGATTTTTGCTTTGTTTTCTCTTTAGAAGTTATAACCTTGTTTAAAAAAGTAAAATACTCATCTCGTGTAAATAATTGGTGATTTTTTCCTTTCTTCGATTTTATTTCAAGGGCATTTCTCATTAAATCTGGGTTTCATAATAAGAAGGTCTTCCATTTTGATACGAAAACGGTACTCAAACTCAAAAATTCTCAAACTTTTTACGTCAGCAACAACAAATAACGTGCGTGTGCTTTTAAAACAATAACACCGAGCTAACTAACGAACGCGTCGCCTACGCGGTTCCCTTGCGTGGCATCCCCCCCGCACCTCTCGCACGTCGCACACACCGCGACGCCCCCAACCCTTGGCTACTTATTACATTTATCAAATGTAACCACCTGTAGGTTACATTGGCTCCGAATCCGTCGAAGACTCAAGCCCATCTATAATTTATTAGGCAATTTTTTTTTATTTTAAATAGGTTTGCGTTTGACTACACACTGCCTGATGTTAAACAGATATGCTGTCTATGATGTAGCACGATTACCTAGAAGATACCTATTTACTCGAGATTTGAAGACACCTACACTACTTTAACGGAAAGGCAGACTCAGGCAAAGCGTTCCACATTCTGGCAGTTCGTATGAGGAATGTGGACTCAAAACGCTTGGTTCTAACGCGTGGGATGTCCACCATAAAAGGTTGGTGCTTTGGTCGCGTCCGTCTATGCGTACGATAGAAGAAAGGGGCAGGTGGGACCAGATTGTGCAACTCCTGGGCGCACTCACCGAAGTGTATCCGATAGTAGGCTGACAGACACGCCACCCTACGTCGATGCTCGAGACTTTGCAGCTTCGACTCAGTCAAGGTTTGTTGCTTATCAGCCCCCTGGCTCGCCTTTCAATGGACTCCAAAGCCTCCAACTGGTATTTGGCAGAGCCATCCCAAAGGTGAGAGCAGTATTCCATGCAAGACCTGACTTGCGCTTTATAGAGACTAAGCAGTTGCTCAGGTGTGAAATACCGTCTCACCATAGAGAGAACACCAAATTTTTTTTAGGCTAATTGGGGTTTTGACTCTATATAAGAGCCAAAGTTGAGAGTCGATGATAGCGTAACGCTTAATAGTTCCAGACCGTTAGTTACCGGAACGGACACACCACGGAAAGCAGGAGACAATTGGAAGGGCTTCTTTTTGGCCGAAAACAAACAGCTTTGAGTTTTCGTGGCATTAAAGTTGACCAGGTTAGCATCACCCCAGTCAGATACCGCCTCCAGACTCAAGTTGAGCCGTTCTACCATAGCCTCTCTGAGTGACTCGATCTGTGGCCCACTTGTTCCTGCTTCGGCTGTACTATCGTCTGCGTACCCAAAAATACCAGGCTTTAGCAAGTCGTTAATATGCAGTAGGAAAAGCGTCACAGAGAGCACTGACCCCTGAGGAACACCGGCATTGATAGTCATTTGGTCTGACGAGAATCCATCTACAACCACTCGTATCGACCGATTTCTCAAGAAATCTGATCCATGCGCAGAAATCAGCAGGCAGGCCGTAAGATGGAAGCTTGCCAATAAGGCTCTCATGCCAGACCCTGTCAAAAGCTTTCGAGATGTCCAAGGAGACAGCCAGCGCCTCACCGTGCTTCTCAATAACCTCACTCCAAATGTGTGTGGCGTACGCCAGAAGGTCCCCAGTAGACCGGTTTCGGCGAAAGCCGTACTGGCGGTCACTGAGTAGGTCATTTGCTTCCAGGTAGGCCAGGAGCCTGTTGTTAAGAACACGTTCCATACTCTTGCAAAGTATGGACGTGATCGAAATCGGTCTGTAATTGGCAGGGTCAGCACGGCTACCTTTTTTGGGTACAGGCTGCACGTTAGCAAGCTTCCAAGACTTGGGCACTTGAACTGTCTTCAGAGAGAGGCGAAAGAGGCGGGTCAACACAGACGACAGCTCAGGCGCACAAGTCCTTGGTACAATAGCTGGAATACCATCAGATGACAGCTGGAATACATGCCAGATGTACTCGTATGTCCTTCGCCTTAAGGTTACGAGCATCGACCCAAGCCAGGTATGCCTGATGCTTTTGCGCTTCGGCGCGTCCACATTCAGGCCCAAACCAGGGCCGAGCTTTACTGGACAGAGGCACGTCCGAAAATGGGATGAAGTATTCCATTGCGGTACGAAGCACGTCCGTCACGGCATCCGCGCACTAAGAAGGATCATCAGAAGAGAAGCACACAGGCTGCCAAGGATAAGACGCAAAGAAACACCGCATCTCATCCCAATCTGCTAACTTGTACCGCCACACCCGCCGTGACCCTTTTGGACTGGGGTGTGAAGGGGAGTAGACGGATACAGATTTCACCAGACAGTGATCAGATGTACCTAACGGAGAGAAAATTATACTATAATTGTGAATATATTATTACTTCACATGTAACTTAGTGATGTTTCAGTATACATTATTTGGTTTCAATGCTGAATTGGATGTTTCTTCTAAAAACCTGCAATTTATTTCTGTACAGAACCTTTTGATACATCTTTGAAATACACTTTTGGTTATATGGTTGTTATTATCATTTGTGTATTTCAGAATTATTTTAGCAATCAAACTGAACTGAGTTTCTTAATGATGTTGAAATGTTGGTTTCAAATTTGTTTCATATGCCGAATCTTTCAAATAATTGTTCGTTAGAGTCGCACATTGTTCCACACACGTTATTACTTCATTAGATGCATAAGTCAATGAACTTTTATCATCATTATATTCCTTAAATTCAACAAATGTATGTTTTTTTTTTTTTTTTTTAGGGGAAGGTAATTCCCCTATTAGAGCAGTTTCGCATTTATTACTTTTGTTGTTGGGATTGTTTCGCACAATAAATCCACAAACATAAGCGCATGCTTGTATTTCGCCTTCTTTAATATTTGTCATAATAGGCTTCAATATTACAGCGTAATTGTCTAATATAAGGTCACTGTCATCGGTTTTATAATTACCTAACTCACCCTCTGACAAATATGACAAAATTGCTGTTTCTAAGCGTCCTGCAAAGTGGACTCAGGTTGGGTTTACATTTAGACCACAATGACTTCTTGTACACCCGAACAAATTTTCTAGAGGATCTTGGTGTAATCTTCTTGATGCCAAACTTCTTTTTCTCTTATGTTTGTTTGACAGGTTTTGCCATATTAGCTCTATGCCGTTCAGAGTCCATATCTACCCATTCGCAGATGGTGCAGTCCCAATAAATCGCAATATTTAAAAAAATCGTTATTCTAAAATGTTGGCTATGCAAGGAGTCTTTTTTTGATATTTGTTGCATGTCGCTTTCCACCCCTTAAGCCGGGCAACGATGAATTTACAAGATCAAACAGTTTGTCCATATTTTCCACCACATTGGCCGTTTTTGTGATTTCAGCAAATAGTTTACTTAAAAAATCATTAGAAGTATTATTAAAAGATATTTTTGAAATCATTGACAGAAGCGAAGCAAAGCAAGGTGTATACCTAACGACGTTGATCTTCGTCTACAAAGTTTTTCAACGAAAGCTGGTACACAGATTCTATACAAAAAGCTATTTGATGCAAAGTTCATTACCCGTTTTACAGTATACTCGTTTACATTTTGTCGATTCCGAGTTGTAATTTTATACGGAACAGCATACAACATGTTTCGATACAGGAACTATTATTATACCGAAAAATCTATAGGGGTTCTTATAGCCCAGGGATGCACAGACTTATTAAGACTAGGGGCCACTCGGGCAAATCATGAACTGATGGCGGGCCGCCAGAAGTATAAGTATAGAAGTATAGGTTAAAGACAATAAAGAATTGATAATAATGTATTAAAATTGAAAAAAGATTTATTAATTTGAATTTATTCGTGGCGCTGCGTAGTGCTTACAATCTTTTTTATAATTGGCTCAAATTTACTTATAGCAACACGTACAACTGCTTCCAAACTTTCATTTGCAAGGTGGTTTCGATTTTTTGTTTTATTATTATTTAGTATTGAAAAGGTTTGTAACAGAAAAGTTGAAAAATACTTAAACCACGCATGCTCAGACATATTTAAAACGTACCCCATAAGGTCTCACAATCCTCAGTATGTTAGATTACGAGTTATACCAAGTTAAAGTTTTGCGTAAAATAACCTGATGTCAAACCTAAACTTATCAGCTGACGGTTATGACGAAAGACTAAAGGTATCCATTTGCGCAGCCTCGTGACGAGCTGCCTCATCCTGAGCGTGCCGCGGGCTGCGGAAAGTACATGCGTCTCCATTTGAGCACACATAATATCGTATCGAGCGGCAAGCCTCAACACGAGCCACGATTTTCTCTATTCCTCATTAACCACCATGGTTGACGCACGTAAAGTCACTGCAGCATTAGTAATAATTTGTCACTACAAAAGGAAGCAACATTATCGTCAGCGAAATGTTCATGCAATAAAATTGTTGTCAGATATGACCTTTGAAGGCGTAGAAGAAACTATTAAAATTTTTACCAGAATGAACTCTGAAACCTTTGAAGATCTATGTATCAAGCTTGAACCAATAATTGGAAAAAAAGATACATCGTTCAAACAAAGCAATCACAACAAAAGAACGACTGGCCATTACCCTGAGGTTTTTAGCAAGTGGTGATTCGTTTGTTAGTTTGCAATATGATCCTTTTTAGAGTGTCAAAGCAATCTATTTCAAAAATTGTTCGCGAAACATGTGATGCCTTGGTAAAAGTGCTCAAAGAATATGTCATCATTAAAAATGCTTTATTAATCAAAATTTTAGTAAAGTACAAAGTTACAATAATGACAGAGTAGTAAATTGTTCAGTATTTCCAGTAGAATCTTGTGAGTTCACAGAAGTTTGCCCATATTGTTGGGAATTTTGTGCGTTCGCAGAAGTTTGGCCGTATTGTTGCGTGTAGTATCCTTGTTGTCGTGTACCTGGTAACATCCCGGTATCAGCTTGAAATAAGATATCCAACATAGCTCTTTTAACGTGTGCTAAAGTAATTGGATCATATTCTCTAAGTTCTGCAGTAATATGTTTACCAAACGTATCATAACTATCATCTGTATAATTTAACACTTCCATAGCTTTATCTAGATCTATATTATCTTCACAAGTATCAGGCATTTTTCTTTTATTTGATCTTGAAGTTTCGGGCTGCGTCTGTTGTTGATCATCGCGGGGCAAAGCTGATCGCTCGGAAGAAGCAGTTTCACGCATCGATTCATTTTCTTCGAATAATTCTTCATTCTGTAAATTAAAGTAGATAAAATCATCAAATAATGTTTTAGCAGTACGATAGCCTAATAGTAAAATATGTGACATAATTTTCAGATACCATCAGCAGAAGAATGGGTAAAAGTATCACAAGATTTTGAAAACCAGTGGCATTTTTCTCATTGTGTGGGGGCCCTCGATGGCAAACTTATTATTCTTCAATCACCAATTAATAGTCACGGATAATACATAAATTATAAACAAAATCCCAGCTGCGTGCCGAGCACACGTACGTCCGTCTCCACTGAACGCACGCCTCACACTGAGGCGTCTGAGCATGGCCATTTACCGACACGATTTGGCTCGCTGGGCGGCCGCCTCGTTTGGTTCAAGTTGCGGCAAGCCTCGACTCGCGGCACGGTATCCACTAGATCTGCCTCGGGTCGAGGCAACCGCTCGGCCCGAGGCTTCCTCAAATGGATACCCAGCTTAATAAGTGTACAGAAATATTTTATTTTTGCCTACGAAATCGTGGACGGGCTTTTACACACAAATATTTAAGTAAGTAGGTACATGGTCATAGGTACAGTTACAAGGTCATAGATTGATGTACCTAACTCATCTAGAACATGTTGTAAGCACTACTACTACCTGTCGCATAAAATGATTACATCGTCTATGTAACACCCTTTCTGATGTAGTAGGACTGTAAAAAAAGATTCACAAAGATGTTTTTTGTCACTCATACCTATTTGCATGTGTTAGAGTACCATTTACGAAATTGGTCGTGATATTTTAAGTGGCCTAAAACTGACAATAGGTCTAAGCATTCGGCCTATTCTACTAGATCCAAGTCATGTCAAAATAAAAATACATACCTTAACTGCATTGAAAGTAAAATTTTATTTATACTACACCTGCTCGGAAAGTACCTTGATACTTTATCAAATTTACGGTAGAAAGAACGTCATTGCATATCTAACAAATATGCGGCGAGAAAACGCATCTGAGCGGGAGAGAAAAGTGTATGAAAATCCATTTCTTACGGGGTTTTTCTTTTTTAATTTTGGGTAAGACTATGCGCTGGTAACCTAAATATCAAAAGCCAAAAAGTTTTTACAGTGAGTTTTTATCTCCAAGTTCGCAAAATGACACTGGCCACTAGCTGTGTGTTGGATGGTGTCAAACAATTTGAAAAAAGAACATGTGAAAATTGCAGACGCCATTTTCAATTTGTGTGTTGTTTGAGGATTCAGTTTTCGTAGAATTTATTTTCCTCGTAGGTGTAGTATAAAGCACTATGTATCACTCGAGAGAAAGTGCGATTCCCGAGGTAATCGGTCACTTTCTCCTCTCGGTGAACAATGTACTATTAACTTACAAAGCTTAGCTAAAAAAAACATTAAACAATACACGGAAATACCTAGGTATTATTTTAACTGTAAAAAGAGCGAGGCGAAAGCCAAAGTAGGTAACATTAAAATAAAAATGTTTTAGAGCATGTGGTAGGTTCATTCCACAGATTTTTTATTTTTTTTTCAATAGGTTCCCGTTTGACTACACACTGCCTGATGTTAAGCAGATGTGCGGTCTAGGGTGTAGCACGCTTACCTAGAAGATACCTATTTACTCGGAATTTAAAGACACCCACGTTGTACTTAAAATAATTAAATAAAATAGATGTATTGCTTGATTTATTTACCATAAAAATACTAGATTAAAATAGAAGTCACGCGTAACAATAGGTATCAATATCAAACCAAAGTTGGAGCATTTCAATTACGCATCTTTATTTTTTATTCTTTGTGATCGGCTCACTTTCACTGCTGAGGTACTTTTGTAAGGTGCCTACAAATTCTAAAACGCCCACGCCAGGCGCGGGCAGACGCCTCCGCGTTCAGACAGCGTTGGCGTCTCTACGCGAGTACTAATAACACGCACGGAGTGATAACGCGCCAGGCGCGTATAGCCGCACTGGCCCTTGTACCGCCAGACGACTTTTTACCAGTGCGACTTCTCACGCGCGGCGCGTTTACGATCCTAGCTCCCCCTACAGCCCACCTATGCAAACAATTTTACTGTGAGAAAATAAGTTCTAAAATTATGGCTTCTGATTTGAAACAGGATATAAATTCAATGGACAATTACAGCCTACAAACATTGGGCAGGATGTGGTCAAGCGCAAGCCTATTATGGGGGGAGCTCTACATCAATCATTTTGTAGAGCTCCCCCTGAGACGGGCCGCCACCCTAACATCTGCAGCCGCCACGGCTGCAGCCCAGGCAGCGTTGAGCCGCTCCATCTCCTCTTCCGTGAGCGGCGGGCGGCGCAGCTCCCTGGGCTGCGACGGTGGCGGAAACAGCCGCCGCTGGAACGGTCGCCGAGGCCGGGGCGTCGGCGCCGGTTCTTTCCCGTGGTTCACCTATTTTGTCCACCTGGTGGACCACGGGTAAACATATTCTTCCGTGGTCCACCTAAAACTCTCGTAAATTATTTTTATTGAAATATATTGCCTATTGTCCACCTCTTTTCATTGGCTAGATTAAATCTATGCAACATTGATCCCGACAAATTAAGAAGTATACCGAATGATTTTTTTTTTTTAAATTAATTTATTGAAATAATTTACTTCAATTAAAATGATGATTACTTAAAACTAAAATTGCTCTCAACGTAGTTTCTCCAATGCGAAATTGATTGGAATTTCACCATTTATTAACTGTAATTGTATCCCCAGAATATCATCGTCGTTATCAATATATATTTTTCTTCTCTTCGATGTTGTCTTGAAACTTGATGTTTCTAGTTTTGTTAAACCTTTTAATAGATTTATTACCGTTGCATTTCTTTTATTTACTTCTTTATTCAATTTCGAATGATAAGACTCTGCACTATTATTGGTGCGGTGTCTTTCACCAAATACGCACAAAATTTCACTGAATTTATCAGTCAGCCAAAAACTTTCAACGTACTTTAAGAAGAGTAACATTTTTTTGCTATCACTGCTTTCAGATTTAATATACTCCAATCCTTCTTTGATGCTTTCATTGGGTATCAAAGGTAGAGCAGCAATTAATGCAGCGATCCGCTTTTCTCCTTTCGATTTTAAGCCTAACTTTTTGGCCTTCTTCCAAATCGCCCTCGTCCAATGATAAAAACAACCGCGCTATGTTACATGTGGAAAAGCACTTCATTAAAAGTCACTTCATCAGTGCGCGCGCGCCGGTCGACGGGGGTGCGCGTATTCCCTGAGGATGGAGTTCTAAATACTCTGAAACTTGTTGGATTCCTTGCGGATCAACCGTATAATTATAACGTGAGTTTTAGCCGTATTCTGTTATACTTATGTGGAAAAGCGCATAAAATAGCATTTATTGCGGCTTTCTCGAAATCAAGATGCATTGTTTTAGGATTGAAATTTGGTAACTTTGATTTAATTAAATCGAACACAATCGAATATGATTCCTGTCTTTTGTTCGGCATCAATACGTATATCAGCGGTACAACTTTTGTAGTCCTTATAGTACTTCCGATATCTCATGTAATATGTACAATTGTTGGAATGGCTTCGGATAACAAGAAAAAGTGGCATCACCGAAATATTCAGTAACATCAGCAATGATCTCTCTAGCTCTTTTTGAACAAAAGACAATGATTCGCGATCCTTCATAAAAATAGTTTGCCAAAACCAAGTGTGCAAATTTGATGGGAACTTCTACTTCTTCAAAATCGCTATAAATAGTTTTTTTAACTCCTAAAGATTTATTTCTTACTGTATATAAGTTGTGTTGTATGCTCGAAAACGACGGTATTTTCGTAACCATGTTCAATCCTTTACTTTCTAAAATATCAACACTATCCTTATAAAGTTGTGTTAAAGGCAAATCAGTGTTTTTGACTTTGTTTTTCAAAGATTCAATCTCATTTGCAACCACAATTTTGGAAAAATCAGATGCACATGAATGATTTTTTTTTCTTGTCACCTTTCCATCCTGAAAGATTTTAAAAATGTAAAAATCAATTTTAGTATTTGAAAAGTTCTAGGAGCGTGGAGGTTTACGAAACAGGACTTCCTGAATGTTGACTTACCTTAACGATAATATTTCCGGTACATTTCTTTTTTTTGTACTCCGCACATCTCCATAAAACCGCTGCGGTTTTTTTAAAGGTTTTGACTCTGTAGAAAAAATATACATCATGCACCAATACAGTGCCCCCCTTTCTGGTAATATAGTGCAAATCGCTTTCTTCGTCTTGCGTATCTCCCATTTTAATAAGATTTAATTTTACTCACAAGCGATCAGGGACGGAGCACTATTTCATTAAACAGAACACATCTAATTCTGTTAGATGGTCAGGAAATACTCAAAGATTAATTGTCAAACGATAAAGAAACAATAGGTACGTTGTAAGTTCTTGAAAAAGAGGTGCACTTGAAAAGATTCAATTACAGTGAAGCACGTCAACGAAAGACCAAAAAGATTGTGTGCTCAAGGGTGGACCACGGTTAAATAATAATTTCCTATAGTTCACCTTAGTTCACCTGGTGGACCACGGAAGAATATGTTTACCCGTGGTCCACCAGGTGGACAAAATAGGTGAACCACGGGAAAGAACCGGTCGGCGCGGGACTCGCCGGAGATGGAGGCGGCGGTGGCGGCGAGTGGGGCGGCGGTGGCGGCGAGTGGGGCGGCGAGGCGGCCCTGTAAGAATCATATGAAAGGATTACATTTAGGCATTACAATTTTTAACACTGGTGTATCACTATGTATTATATAAAATAAAGTATCTTTTGTTTGACAATAGACAATTAGTTATTGGGGCTAAAACAAACAAACAGCACAACATAATATACAATAAAACTCATATATATTAAACACATCCACCTAATCTAATTATTTAATTTTATTTATCACAGCCGGTTTGTGTCTATCTATGTATCCAATTAGATCTCCTGAACAAGACAACTGATTGTAATGCAATTTTTATAAAATTTATTATCTTTCAGATTCAGGTGAAGCCGGGTAGCTAGGTAAAGATATATAATATATGATATTGCAGTTAAAGATATATGTTTGATGCTTGCAACCGTAATGTTTTATCGTTGGGTTAGGTATTCACAGTTTGTAGCTAACATCACAACTGCTATTTTGAAATTAGGTATGTCATCTCTGTTGGCCTATACTTAATTTAAAGTAAATACAAACAAAACTTACCTTCGGCAACAAAAAAATTGACTTAGTAGCCGGCTGACCCAGCCCCACCCACCAGACGCCCGCGCCTCGGCTTCCAGTAGGGAAATTCTAAAAAAAAAACATTATTATAACACGGAGCAAGTAATTCAGACTGCCAACTTACAATTATAGCCTCCTAGGTTTACCTGCTAATCATTTATTCTGCCTTTTATCGAAAAACACCTTAGGTTTAAGCCGAATCATACAAGTTGTCGGATGTGAAGTTAGCTACAAGCTGCGCAATAGGTACCTATCCAATTAACGCACAGTTTTATGTGAGCTTCAATCAGGATTGGATATTGCGCAGCTTGTAGCTCACTTCACATCCGCAGACTCGTATAATCCGGCTTATACCTACACCAATTGTTATATTTACTGACACATAGCTTTTTATATTTACCAGACATAATATCCTAACCTAAAGAAAAGAATTTGGTCTTCGCAAAGATCCGGCTTATACCTACACCAATTGCTATTACTATTTTTACAGACACACAGCTTTTTATATTTACCAAACACAATATCCTAACCTAAAGAAAAGAATTTGGTCTTTGCAAAGATCGATTTTTGCTAACACACATAAAAATGGCTGCCTCTGCCTAATCGTCAACCATTTATGTACCTAGGTATGGAAACCGATGTAAACGCAAAGCAAATGATACATTGAAGCGTTTTCCTATAGTCACATGAAAAACAACAAGCACTAAAAAGTAAAAACACACTTACAGTTCGGATTCCATCATATACAAATAAAAAAACGCGCGCGCCGCTGCCGCTAGATTTCCCGAAGCAGAATGAAATAGAGTTGCCAATGCAATATCGCTACGACAACAGTGTGACCATCTATATAATTCTACTATAACTTGCCAAAGTCTATAGTGAAAAAAAAAAACAAAAACTTAAACATGCTACATTTTTATTTAGATTAAATTAAAAATTGCATCAGCATCATATTCTTCATTTTCTTAATCCTTATACATGGCTTTATTCATTCAATTTAACACGTCTTTGGTAGGTATAAAAGCAATGCAATCGCCATGCTCACCAATAGAAATAGAAATAATCTTTAATGCGTTGCTGTGTAAATACCAATAGATGTTATAAGAAATACAAAAGTTCAAACAGCCTGCCCATTTCGGGCGTACAATAATGCACTAATTATAAAATTAAAAGTTAATTACCTACCTAATACATAAATCAAAATTATATTAAGCAAAATTACAAACAAGAGTTGGCATTATTAATTTATTAATTAGCAATGCCTTGTTTAACAGGTAGATTAGATGCTACATGTTTGTTTATAAATCTGTTGGTGTTTTTATCTTCTGGCAACACTTAGAATCGAATTCGAATTACTGCTTACTAATTATCAACCTTATACGCAAATTAGAGTTGTTAATTGAATGTGATACAAACATTACACGAGAAAGCTGGGGAATCCTCACATTCTATATTTAGGGTTGTAATTTTCGTAAACAGATCATGCCATAGTCAAAAACGAGAGGCCTATCCTGCTAAAATGGCAGGAACCTGCCACATATGGTCACGCTATACGGCAATTGGGTCTACTCTAGTCCTGTGTCGGTCGTACATTCTCTGTGTTCCGGATCGTTCATTATAATACGTTAATTACTAGGACTCAAAAAGTAATTAAGTAATGGCATCTACTAGCGCAGGAAACGGATGGTGAGTTATTTTTCTTTTATTTTATATGTTTATTCGTTTCAATTTTTGACTTTTGCCCAGTAATAATGTTGTAGGTTAATACATTCTACTAACTTACTATTTAAATTTTTGGGACAAAATATTTAGGTATTTTACGGGACACTAAAAGATGTTTTTAGAAATAAGTGGGTTTTTCGTGGATTGTGGTCCATGTTGAATCTGGAAGCGAATAGAGTTTGTAGCAAAACCGCGCCGTTCTAATGAGATGATTATTATTCACATTATAAAAAAAAATTGCGTCGTGTATGAGATAGATAACATCATGCTAACAAACATCGCCAGATGAAACAAAACTTTGCCTACTCGAAACTAACCGCTTCGCTTACTCGGTCAATAATACAGAAAGGTTGCTGCGTGCGATACAGAATGAAAACAATTGTTTTACCTAAATTAAAATAATATTAGGCTGCTTTGGATTATTTATTAATTTATCTCAACAGGACGAACGACGAAGACACGGACCCAAGTCCATGGGTCCCGTCATCCGACGCTAAATCCCGGTTGGATGAAACGATTTCCCCGGCGGTGGTGGCAACATATTTGGAGTTGGAGAAGGCAAAAAATGCCACATTCATAAAGCAGCCACAAAAACGGCCACGGGAGGAGGACAAAAAGAAACAAAAAATAAAGGCGTGGGGAAAAAATCCCGAAAAAAGGAATGTATGTCACTCGAATACTACTAGTTCGCTGCGACTTTGTTACGTTATTCTAAACTGTTCTAAAAATGCACAATTTGCTCATACAATAATATTCTCTATTACACTAGTCGTAAAGTTTAATTTTGTAACACACTCTTTAACTGCATCTTCGTAAATTTATATCACGACTGATTTGGTTGATACTCAAAAATGTTAAGATGAAAATATGTACTTATATTATAATAATATTATGTTTAGTTTCGTTAATTCTACAACTTTTTTTTTTTCAGAAAACCCGTGGCGTAGCTTCGAATACTTATTAAAAATTACTTAATACCAACTTGTTTTTTATCAGAATCATTGCAAATATTGTGGCCTCAGAGGTTTTTACCTCAATGAAGGTAGAAAGCGCCCTCTCCCCGCGCTTTCCTGTGAGTACCGACACCAGACTGTGTACTCTCCACCACATAGAAATAGGTTATACTTATAATTGATTTAATTATTGGATGTTTTTACAACTGTAGTAAATACAGGCATAAAAACCATACAATGATTAACTATGCTGATTGTTAATATAGCAAATTTTGGCCTTTGAAGCAATTTTCGCAGAAGATAATAATTTATTATTAAGTAAGTTACAATACAATGGGCACTACTGGTTTGAACACGCCGCCGCGCGGCTTAAGCCCGGTTTACATTTCAATAAGTACAGTAGCGAGTTAACTTGCGTCATTGGCGAGTTAAGTTGTTATTGTCGCTTGAACGATAAAAGCGAGTGAAGTAGTAAGTTGTTGATTAAGTTTAGTTGAATAGAATGCGATCCTATTTTTCGGCTAGTCCAGTGCGAAGTAGCTCCCCCCTCCTGCCTCTCCCGCACCCCGCCAACTTAACTGACTGTCGTGTAGACCAGCGAGTTTAGTACAGTGCATTGCGAGACGGCTCCGCGTGCTAGCACTCGCCAACTTGAGAAAGGTCGCCGAATGCGACCGAAACTATAGTCGTTACGACTATCCCTACACGTGAGTTTAGTCCCGTTATATATAGTTTAAAATGAGTTTAGTACAGTTCATAAGTTCACACACAGCGGCCGTGTTATTTTTTTGCGCAAAATGAAGTGGTCGATAACACTACCTTTTCTTTTGTACAAGACTACCTCAAACATGAATGTTTGTTTAATTCAAAATGCAATGATTACCGCAATAAACTAGCTAAAGAAGCAGCTGTCATAAAAATTTGTGAGGTTATAAACATCCTTGATTTCGGACCGAAGGAGGCTCTTTCAAAAATTAAAAGTATCAGGTCGACATATAGCCAAGAACTTAAAAAAATAAATGATTCTAATAAAAGTGGTGCAGGAACAGACGATGTTTACGTACCAACACTGAAATGGTTCAAATTATACCATGATGTTATCAAGGACAAAAATCTGTCACCAAGTGAAAGTCAAAGTAATTTGGTAAGTAGACTGTATTTATTTATATTATTCATAAAGTAGCTGGCATAAATATGAGTAGCATATTTACGTAAAAACGTGGTATGCAACAAGATATTTAATGTATCATTCTTAATTGCCAACTCACAGAACCATCTCCAACAAAATATGTAGCATAATTATCACGCACAATACGAGCTCTTTGTGCGGAGTGATTAGAACTGCTTCTAGGTATTGGTATGAGACCATCGCTTGGCACATCTCTCCAATTACCAAGTATTGTCTGGCCAGTGCTGATATCTTCCTCGTCGATTGTCACAGAGTCATCAAAGTTTTTTAAATATTTGAGCCAGTTATGTAAAGCACAGCAAGTCTTCACAATTTTTATTACTTTGTCTGGATGGAATTGTAAAGGTTTTTCGAATATTCTAAAACGACTAACTAAAATACCAAAAGCGTTTTCAACTATACGACGGGCTCGAGAAAGTCTGTAGTTGAATACTTACTGAGCAGTGGTTATATTGCTGCTTTCGGCATACGGCTTCAATAAATAAGTCTTCAACGGAAAGGCATTGTCTCCTACAATACAGTGATTTGCTGGTAGCATACTTTCCAATCGACTGTTGAGGCTACATCTTTGAAGCACGCCTCCATCAGATACTCTGCCGTTGCAACCAACATCGATGTATGAAAAGTTGTAGTCATCGTCAACAAGGGCCATGAGCACTATGCTATTTTGATGTTTGTAATTATAGTAATAGCTTCCTCCTTCAAAAGGCGCCTTTATTACGACATGCTTCCCATCGATAGTGCCACAACATCTGGGAAAGTTCCATTTATTTTTAAAGCCTTCTTCAATTTTCTTCCACTGGTTTTCATCGCTTGGAACCTGAAACAAAAATTAAAAATACTTTTCAGAACTCCGCGGGGGCTGCGATGGAAGAGACTGTGCGGACTTCAGCGGACGGCGCGTCTACCAGCCAAGGAGGTCCAGGTTCTAGCAAAATTTCTCAAGATATTACACAAGAAACAGAAGCTGCTAAGAAACCTGTGTATACTCGCAAAAGAAGCATCAAATGTTTAGATAGCTTGGTGAACAAGGTGAAAGCGGTGGGAGAGATGATTCAAACCCCAGTGACAAACAACGAAAATGAGTTTGACATTTTTGGAAGAAGTGTCGCCGCTCAATTGAATGCAATGCCTTTAATGCTGGCATTACAAGCGCAATCCCACATACAAAACTATTTAATAACCCTTCGGATGCATTCTGTAGCAAACCCGTTAAATCTACAAACTTACTCCCTATCTCCTCCATCGTCCACGATATATATTTCTACACCTCCACCAACGATGAATAGCCCTGCTCTAGGACCTTCTTTGGAAGATAACTCTACAGTGAACCTTCAAGCATATTCACCTCCAGAATCGTCACCAGCACCATATATGATATCTACTCCAATAGTCATAAATAGCTCGATTCCAGGACCATCCTTGGAAGGAAATAATGACGAGTCTTCACCAGTGGTGATGAACAGCTCAGTTTTAGGGCCATCCTTGGAAATAAATAATGACAAATGTACAGAAGGTCACTAATTCCCTACAAGACGATATGTTGGAAATGGCTATTAAAGCAATAATAAATTAGAAGGATTTTTATTTCTTACCTGTATATAATCCTCGAGAGCTTCGTAAATTGCATCACACACTTCAGGAATCATCGTTGATATGCTGGCCTTTGTTGTTCTGAACATGTGAGATAAAGTACGCAAACTGGTTCCATTAGCAAGCATGTACAATACAATTTCTAATTTTAACCCTTAAATGCATAATAAAAGATTTTTAGCCAAAAAAAATATATTATGTTTCTTTAGAGGTCTAAATTAACTCGAAAAATAATAAAAAAAATCTAAATCAATTAGAACATTTTTTTTTTTTAAATATGCTTGTATCGATTTCGATACACTATGCATTGTTTTTACAAAATAATTAAATTTTATATAACTGAAGAATTATGAAAATGGGTGAAACAATCTTTAGTTTTCTTACAACATAAGTAAATATTGCACTTAGAACATTTAATTATACTAAGTAAATTACACGATGGCATCATACATCGACCACGTGACTCGGTTCTCATGATATTATGATCCACTTGGTCGAGTCTAACTTCAAGAGGTGGCAAAACTTGGATAGGTTTGCCTTTTCGCATTTTGGGTGGTGGTTGATCTTCTTCTCTTATTGCATTGGTACTAGGGCGCCCTCTGGTGTTAACAGGAGTATATTGGCAAAGAGTTTCAGCCAACTCTGATCGGAAGTCTGCAAGGGTCATGATGTTTTTGTGGTTGCCTTTTCTTTCTTCTACTTTTTTGTATAATACCCATGCATTTATTACAGTCAAATCTAGCAGATGATAGAAGATCGTCATGTACCACTTTCTACTCTTCATTCGAATCCTGTATCTCCCTAGAAAGGAATCCATTAGATCTACCCCACCCATGTGCATATTATATTCTTTGATTAACTTCGGGCATGTGATTGGAATCCTCTTCTTTTCTTTTTTATCGAATCGTTCTATATTCTCCACGGGGCATGCTCCAACATATGTCGAAGCTAAGATGACTTGTTTGTTGTCTTTCCAGCTAACTGTTGTCATGTCAATTCCTTCAAAGTTTGTTACGTATTCTTCATATGACCCTCTTGGAACTGAACTCTTCATAACATCCTGCTTGGTTGGCAACTTGCAAGATTTTCCTATTCGGTTTCTTTGAATGGTGCCTAGGGAATGTATACCTTGTTTGGCTAGTGTATACATCAATGGCAAAGATGTATAGTAATTGTCGAAATAGACAATATGATTTCTTTGCCTGGGTACCACACTCAGCAAGTTCATGACTGTTTGTCCCACAACTCCCAAGTTATGTTCGTTTGACAATCCTTGATTAGCTTCTTTCCCAGAGTAAATTATAAACCTATAAGCAAAACCGGCTAAACTGCATAGAACAAACAATTTGAACCCCCATTTATGGGGTTTATTGGGGAGGTATTGTTTCAGAAAATGTCCTACTTTGGTGGCGCACATCTGTTCGTCTATAGATAATCTCTGTTCGATGGTTACGCTGGAGAACTTCTCATTTAAATGGTTTATTACGGGACGTAATTTATGAAGCCTATCATGCTGCGCATGGTCTACTGGTAAATGATCATCATTATTATTGAAGTGCAGTAACTTTCGCATTTTCTCAAATTTATTCACAGCCATTGCTTCTTTGATGTGTCTAAAGCCAAATTTATTGGACCAATACGACCTTGTACTCGGATAATGGTACACAGACATGAATATAAGGATCCCAAAATATTTGCGAAGTTCGCCTACTGTGAATAATTCGGGTCTGTCAGGTTGTTTCTGGACTGCGTAGCGAGTTGATTCAGTAACAATGTTTTCCATAAACTGATCCGTGAAAAAATAGTTAAAAAACTGGTAAGGACTTTGCAATTCCATTATAGATGAAGGTAACTCTTCAGATCCAACGAATTTGACATTATTCTCATCAAATGGAAAAGACTGCTTTTTCCACAGCAAATGCCTCAAATTTATGAGAGATTCAGTAGCTTGTGCTTCCACTCGCTCCGAAGACTGTGCGTCTTGTATAGGCTGCTCATCTTGAACCAATGGAGGGTCTGAAAATTCTTCTAAATTAATCTCTCCCGTAAGCACCTCTTCGTCATCTTCTAATTCAGCTGCCAAGGCTTCTTGAGATGGGTAATAAGGAATATCTTCTCCATCTGACTCTAAATCATCTTCTGATATCTCACCGTTCTCCAACCTCATAAGCATATCTTCTATTTGCCGGTCTACAAAGCAAAAAAAAAGCATTTAACCATACCCAAAAGCGAGTAAAATCAAAACCAAAACCGTTATAAAACAAACTTTTGAATGGGGTGTAGGCGGGAACCAAACGCATGCTGTATCGTTTTCGAGACAAACATAAAAAGCGATATTTACTCAGATAAACACATAAAAGTCGTGCATATTCGATTGTTTTCAAGTAAATAAAGGACTTACCATCCATTTTGTGATTTTTGTTGGCATCAATTCGAATTATTTTCGTTTTCGCAGTTTTATAAAAACTTCAGTTTCAGAGAAACGCGCACTACGTTGACGACTACACCATAGACAAGGAAATTATTCCACAGAAATGACATTGACACCTGACACTTACTTTTTTTTGTTGGGTTTTGAGGCAAAGAAATGTATGAATCTTCAGCCTACGCAGTATTTCAAATAAAAATCCGATAAAAACTATTAGAATGCGATGTATCGATATCGATACAAGATGCATTTAAGGGTTAATTTTGCTGGTAATGCACATCTCATGAACGTATCCGATCTCTGAACTGCAGGCGTAATTTTATCTAATAAAAATAGAAATGAGGGCTCACTCATACGTAAAGCATATTTGTATTCAACTGGGTCTTCTTCACACAATTCCATTAGAAGGTTACTGCTGGCACCACGTTCATTTCTTCTAGCAATCCAGTTTCTTTCCCATATGCATTTGGGTCTATTCATTTCTATTAATATCTCATCTTCAATGTGTTGTACAAGTAAAGACACTATTTCTGTTACTTATAGCACGCAAATTAGTATTAAGTAATTCTACGTCCATTTATGGATTAAAACAAGTGTTTCGGAGGACTTTGGGTCGTGTCAAACAATTGTTACAACAACTAGTCTAGTCTTCTTCTTGGAATGGCAAATTATGACTACTTAACTGCTTTATGTTTGAACGGTACTTACTACTTACTACTTGATACTTAACTGTCCGGTTTCTAAACTCGCCACTGTACTTGTCGAAGTGTAAATCAGTCTTTAGGTACCTACACTAAATCCTATTCATATTGCCGCTGGTAGTCCTTTGATTTGGATAAACAATATATTTTTTTACTAAGGATTAGAAAATTTTAAATACTAGGCACCTTAATTATCATCTTTGTCGGTGCACGAATTATAAAATAAATAAGTAGGTAAGATTTTACGGAATGTGATGTAACATGAATAAATTACTTTTAATTTAAAGTAATGGTTATGAATTATGAATATGTGGAAATATGAGAGTCAATCTTATATGTAGTATATTGTTATTATATCGTATGTATACATTTTAGGTAAGTAATATAAGTAATTCGATATTTTTTTATATTTCAAACACATGACACATAATTGTGGAAATCTTAATATTTTCAGGACAACAATGCACTCAATGATACCTAATAATACAGTTAAAAAAAATGAATTAAATTAATGGTGTCGAAATAGAATTACTGGTGTCTATATGGACGCTGATAAGCAATAACGTTTCAACCCACACAGACCACATTTTGAGAAAATGGCGTCTATAGAACTATTAACAGTTTTTAATTAATTTGTTAAAAAATATTTATGTTTACCGGAGTTTTTCTGTATCGAAAAAAATAAATAATTACTTGAGTAATAGAGTACTAACTTAAAAGGAGAAAAGCTGGATAGTATTCCCTAAAAATAAGATTATTGTTTTTTTTTTTTTTTTGTTGAAGAATTTTAAACATGCAATAATATCGATAAAAGAAAGTTAAGCTACTTAACTCTATTATGCTTAATACTGATTTAGAGCTCTAATGACGAAAAGAATATGTTAAGGCACATAAACGATTATTGATAAAAGGATTTTTATGCTTTAAAGGCAAAAAAAAAGTTTTAAGTAAAAGCCTTATTAATTTTTGTCTTTATTAAAATCTAACATAACTGACCTTCTCTTAGTAATTTCCATAAATTCTTCAAACTCAAGTATTACTACGAGTATCTAAGTTGACATTAAAATTATTTAAACTTAAGCTGGAAACATACTATCGGACGCGGCTTACGGACGCGACTGACAGCCGCGACTGATAGGTATCTAGACTATGAAAGTACACTGAGCCGTGTACACTATCGGACGTAAGTCGCGGACGTCACCTTCGGACGACCTTGAGCGTTCGGACGTCCGAGAGCGATCTGGCACACCGGATGTTTTAAGACTGTGCATATTGCTAAGTCGCGGCTGTCAGTCGCGTCCGTCAACCGCATCCGTTAGTATGTTTCCGGCTTTATAGTCATAAAATCAAGTTTATAAAAATCAGTTCTATTTTTGTGGATATTTCTTAAAATTAACACTTTTACTTAAATGGTTAATTTGCAATAAAAAATTTAATTACCTTTACTTTTTCAAATCTTCTGGTACATGTCAAGTATTCATATAAAATAAAAGTGTTACTTACAATCATAATTCAAACGGAAACAAAAAGAAAAGATTTCTTAAACAAAAAAAAGGAAAATTGTTGTTTTTTTCATTTGGCAAATATCTATAATTTACGTATCTATCATGTTATTCAGTCTCGTAAAATCACTTTTCTTTAATACCTATATTAAACTTACATATGTATCGTTTAATTAAATACAAAGAAAAAAGACATGTTCAATTTTCTTTTATATTTTCTTCAATATAGAAATCAATGGTATTATCCAAGCCATCAGCATCATCTACAAAATCATGCGATGTAACATTCTTCAAGAAACTATAGAAAGTTTTAGCATCTGCTGGAATGAGTTTTAACAATTCTTTTAGATCTTGAACTTTTGCAGTTGATAACTGCGACCATTCGGATATAATACAGGAAGATCAATTGCAGAATTCGGTTTTTGTTTCCGACCCTTACCACCTTTTGATATGTCAATCACCTAAGCAACCTCCTAGAGTTTTGATTTCATGAAAATTTTTGATGGTTGTTTACGTCGTACTTCTATTTTAAAAGTTGAAAGCCAAGAAATTTTTTGTTTATCCATATCAGTTTTCCGGTTTGTAAATAAACTATACTCATCGGCAATTGCGGCAAGCAGTGCGTCTTTTCTAAATCAAAGGTCAGAGTTTCTAACGAATCATTTGTTTTATGCCCGGGTTGCATTATTGACAGTTTTTTTGGTATAGGGTTTAACTCGCTCAGAATAGAGCCAGAAACTTTTACTGCATTGAGTACGATCTAATGATGGTGTGGCAGGTGCCGACGGATTAATTAGCACATCCGGATGTGATTCTACCGCACGAACGCTACCTATTTTAAATTTATTGATTTCGTATTCTGAACCTGCCCATGTCAAATTTATAAGCGAGCTCGCTAAGTCCTTCAAGGAATCATATGCGAAAATCCTTGCCACACCATTTGGATCAAGTTTATTATTTTCATCAACCGCGTGACTATTAAAAATATAGTATTTTTTTACTTCTATTTCTACTTCGTTTTGTTCTACTATTTTTTTTACTTTGTCATTGTAGCGCCAAAATGATACGGTGTAATCTGCGCCGGTGAAAGTACTACCGTCCGTATTGTCGTTCCAATCGTCATTAAACATATCTCTCAGTATATTTTCTAGCCCTGATATAGCTATGTCTAAGTCTCTCAATGAATTTGGATACAATCCATTGGCTATGTAGGTGCACTCGACAGAAACAGTATTAATTCCTATTAAATTTTTTGTGGGAATTTCGTCTGGACATAAATGTCTGTTAGGTGCATTAGAGGAAATTTTCGGTTCTAATTTTATGTAAAGATTGTCACCAGCATTTAACACATGATTAAAATCAAATGTTGAAATTACTGGCCTTTTGTTGTAAATGCAAGAATGAGCGAGCGCACAAACTGCCATAGCAGTGCATTGCTGGCCGGCACCTTTAAACGATTTATGTCCTTGATGAATATTTCCTGAAAAACATTCATGGAATGATATATTACATTGTCCTTCCAACTAAAATGTAATAAAATCTCGAAGACTTTTTGCGAAAAGTGACATCCGCCATCTTTAATTTTAAAATGGATGCAATTTTTGAAATCTACTCACCCAAAAACCTCGAAATCGACACCCATGGCGACTTTTTGCAAAATGTGACATCCGCCATCTTTAATTTCAAACCGATACCATTTATGAATACCATAATAAACATTTTTAGCACAAAGAAACATTTTACTATTATATACACTTATCCCACACGGGTAGACACGGGTGTCTACCCGGGCCCACGGTCGATGCAACTCGGCCGAGGGATGATGAGGTATTTATTTATATCTTAATTTTAGTGCGCGATTACTCCCGTAGTATATAATAATAATGTGTTCAAATCGCGAAACTATAAAAACAACATAAAGAAACATTTTAAGTAATTAAGGCCATGTTTTTTGTATGGGAGCCATGTCTTTTTTTTTTCATTTTTCATGTCATCGAATTTCCTGAAAAACATATATGGAATGATAATATTATATATATCAACTAAAATGAGATAAAATCTCAAAAACGACACTGTTAGATAGGTACCTACTTATAGATATACAGCGGCGGCTGCGCCCGCCTATAAGTAGGTGACAGTCAAGGAAATAAACAGTGTGCTATAAACCGTCGTTTCACTCTCGCCTATTTAACAGTGGCGACGAGGTTATTTGCTTTTACCCGCGTTTTATTTTAAAAACATAAAAAATGTTTGCCGGAACGCTAGGAGCGTTCACTACTTTTGACCACAATTACCAAGACTGGAAAACGTACAAAAGTAGATTAATTCAGTGGTTCATTGCCAACGAAATCAATGAAACTACGGATAAAGCGGGAGTGAGAAGAAAAGCGGTGTTGTTGAGCGCACTCAATGAGAGCACATTCCAGCTAGCGTGCAATCTCGCCCTGCCGGGGAATTTGGATACTTTGAACTATGAGAGTATACTACAAATTCTAGATGACCACTTCACACCGAAACGCTGCGGATTTGCAGAAAGGCATAAATTTTATGCGGCGATGCAGCAGACCGGCGAAACGCATTCTCAATGGGCTGCGCGACTGCGTGGCCTCGCCGCTCATTGTGCTTTCAAAAGTCTGGAAGATTCGTTGTTGGACAAGTTTGTGATGGGTTTATTACCGGGACATGAGCGAGACAAGTTATTTGCTCAAGACATTAAAGACTTGACTCTGGGAAAGGCTGTGGAAATGGCGGAAAGTGTGCGGTGTGCGCGCGAGGGCGCCGCTGCCGTCCCGACGCCGGGGTGCTCCGCCGACGCGCGCGCCGCGCTGCCCGACGCCGTGTGCAAGATCACCCAGCAAGGCCAGTCTTCGTCGCAACTACCCCAGGATCGCAGTGTCTCGTGTGCCGTTTGCGGTTACAAAGGCCACCGTACGGCTCAGTGTCGATTTGCTAATTACAAGTGCAAAGGTTGTTCTTGGAAAGGTCATTTAAAAAGAGTGTGTCCTAATAATAAAAAAGTGAATTACTTCGAGCAAGGTAATTCCGATGATGAGGGGGATGACGGTGAGTATCTTTTAAATATTAAATGCCAGAGCGAGGTACCCATGACGAACACAGTGAGTATGGGAGGTCGGGAAGTTGTTTGTGAAATCGATAGCGGCTCGCCTGTGTCAGTAATTTCTGAAAAAATGTATAAATCGACATTCTCCGATATACCGTTATCACCGCCCACCAAAACATTATTCACTTATAATAGCTCGAAAATGGAGGTAGTTGGAATGATGTCTGTAAGAGTTAATTATCTTGATCATTCAGATTTACTATCGATTTATGTTATACGAAAGGGGGGGCCTCCCTTACTGGGCCGAGATTTCATGAGAATTTTTAATTTGCGTCTCGTATCGACGCTCGGCCGGAGTGAATCAGGTGTTCATAGCATACACGAAGATCTCACTAAATTATTTCCAAAAGTGTTTTCGGACGAATTAGGGTGTTTTAATAAATTCGAAATTACATTACCATTAAAGTCAGAAGCGAAACCGATATTCCATAAAGCGCGTTCGGTGCCTTTCGCCTTAAGCGACGCGGTTAACGATGAGTTAAGTAGATTGACTGCTTTAGGTATATTAAAACCCGTTCCCTAATCTGATTATGCGTCACCGATAGTGCCGGTGCTAAAGAATGACGGCAGTGTTCGTATCTGTGCTGATTACTCCGTGTCCATCAATCAGCAACTTCTCGTTGAGAAATATCCATTACCTACAGCGCAACAACTATTTGCTAAACTGCATGGTGGGGTAGTATTTAGTAAGATAGATCTATCTATGGCATATAACCAGGTACGTATACATGCTGATTCACAAAACGTCACATGTATCAATACACCTCGCGGCTTATTTAATTATACGCGCCTTGTGTTCGGGTTGGCGAGTGCGCCGGCTATTTTTCAACGCGTTATCGACTCGATTGTAAGTGACATTCCAGGCGTACTCGGGTTCCTTGACGATATATTGATAACTGGGAATCCAACGGAACACGCGAGTAGGTTACATGAAGTTTTGCGCCGTCTAGAAGAAGCTGGTCTGACCTTGCGCAAGGATAAGTGTTCGTTCTATCAGAGTGAGGTTTCTTAACTCGGGTATATTATCGATAAGAATGGTGTGAGAAAGAACCCTAAAAAAGTTGAAGCAATATTGTATGCACCTATACCGAAAAATGTGAATGAGTTACAATCATTTTTAGGCCTTGTAAATTATTACAGGGCATTCGTCCCAAATGCAGCCACAATTCTAAGCCCGTTACATACTCTGTTGCAAAAGGGCGCTAAATGGGTTTGGACTACCGAACAAATCGAGGCGTTTACTGCAATTAAAAAATGCTTGGCGTCAGATAATACGCTGGCGCATTTCGATAGTAATGCTAAGTTGATATTAACGGTGGATGCGTCCAAATATGGTTTAGCAGCAATACTTTCCCAAATAAGTACTGATGGAATAGAACAGCCAGTGTCTTATGCATCGCGTTCGTTAAATTCGGCAGAGAAAAATTATTTACAAATACAAAAAGAGGCCACAGCAATTATTTTTGGCGTGAGAAAGTTTCATCAATACTTATATGGGAGGGCAGAACCGTTTATTTTACGCACAGATCACAAACCCTTAACTTCAATATTTGGTAACAAGCGTGGTATTCCCGAAGTAGCGGCGAACCGTTTACAGCGTTATGCAATTTTTTTAAGCTCGTACAACTATTCGATCGAGTTTATTAGAAGCGGGGCTAATTCAGCTGATTTCTTATCGCGCGCGGTGGCGTCGAGCCCGAGTTCGAGCGGGCGCGGCGCGCGGCAGGTCGGCCGGCCTGAGGTTGCCTCTTACGTCAACTTTGCCATTGAAGGAAGTTTGCCTCTAACTCTAAAACAGTTACAAGAGGAGACCGCTAATGACGTGGTTTTAATGAGCGTGTCTGAAAAAACTTTACAAGGCTGGCCAAATAAAATAGCCGACCCAATATTAAAACCATATTTTTTATGCCGCAACGAAATTTCATTAGAAAATGGAGTATTAATGAGGGGCCATAAAGTAATAATACCGGAAAAATACAGGGAGAAAATATTAAATGAGTTACATAGTTCGCATTTCGGAATAGTAAAAATGAAAGCGGAAGCCCGCGCTAGGGTTTGGTTTCCCGGCATCGATGCCGCCTTAGAAAAGTTAGCGGCCGATTGCAAGATTTGTACTCAATTACGCCCGTCGCCGCCACGCGCTCAGCTCGCACCGTGGCCACACCCACCTTCAGCTTTCTATAGAATAAATATAGATTTTCTCGGACCGGTTCATAATAAAATGTTCCTCATTATCGTGGACGCCTATTCTAAGTGGGTCGAGTGTTATGTTATGAACAATGATATCACAACAAAGGCAGTCATAACGAAACTATGCGATTTCATGTCCCGATTTGGCGTCCCGAAAATCGTGGTAAGTGATAACGGTACATCCCTGACATCACAAAAGTTTAAAGAGTTCTGCGAGTTAAATCAAATTACTCATTTACTATCACCCGTTTTTCACCCAATGAGCAATGGTCAAGCCGAATCTTATGTAAAAATCGTAAAAAGGGGCATCAAGTCATTTATTTTATCAGGTGGTAAAGTGAATGATTTACAATGCCATCTTTCAAAATTTTTATTCGATTATCGGAATTCCGTAAATACAACGACCGAGACCTCTCCAGCTCAATTAGTGTTCGGCCATAAACTCCGGTCAAGGTTAGATTTGTTGCTACCTACCGCTGCACCCTCATCATCGGAGTTATCTGAGCTCGTCGAACGGAAACAGTGCTCACAGGTTAAGAACTACGGCGGTAAACAATACGTTGATTATCAATTAAATGACAATGTGTATGTTAAGCAATATATAAACAAAAATAGATTCAGTTGGTTGGAAGGAGTTATTGTCAAGAAAATAGGGAAAGTTTTGTATAAAATTAAACTATTAAACAGTAGTAAACAAGTAGTGCGACACAAAAATCAGATTTATAAAAGTAAATTATGTATATCGAGTTCGGATGGTAACGAAAATATGGCCAGCAGCTGGGACGTAACTTTGCCTATAGAAGATGAGAGTTCTCAGAGATCAGTCGAGTCTGCAGTGTTGACATCTCCGGCAATCCCCGAGTCGACTTCCTCTGCTGGTTCACGGGACTGCCGTATTACTAGAGAGAGAGAGAGGAGAGAGTGGCTACTAGAGCCGCCAGCGCCGAGGTCAGCAGCGAGTAGTTCCGAGTGCAGTACATCGCCACGTAGCGCCACTCCGCCCGCGCCTGACTCTGACTCTGAAAGACAAACGCCAGCGACACCGTCCGTTGTTCCCCGAACTCGCAGGGATAGGCCAATAATAGATTATAAAAAACTATTATAGGCGAACTTAGAGGGGAAAGATGTTAGATAGGTACCTACTTATAGATATACAGCGGCGGCTGCGCCCGCCTATAAGTAGGTGACAGTCAAGGAAATAAACAGTGTGCTATAAACCGTCGTTTCACTCTCGCCTATTTAACAGACACCATTGACAACTTTTTCAAAAAAGCGACGTCCGGCCAAGTGCGAGTCGGACTCGCGCACCAAGGGTTCCGTAGCGTATGGAAGCCCCCCTTAACATGTTAAATTATTATTTATTTATTTTTAAAAGGAAAATACAACTTAATTTATTTTGTGAATATTTCAAGCATCTTCCAGGTTGTACTTGTACACATCTACTTTACTTGTATAGGAGCTCCCCTTAAATATTTATTTTATTTTTATATTTGTTGTTATAGCGGCAACAGAAATACAGACAGACGGACAAACAGTAAGGGAGTAAGGGTCCCGTATTTACGCTTTGGAATAATGTAAACATTATTTAACTCATACTTATCATAAAATTATATATCAAAGGTCAATGACAAAGTGAACCAAAAAATTAAGTAGCGGCCAAAGAATTATATGTGTACATAATAAATATTCTAGTAGTACTACTTCTATTCTATGACCACATGAACGTTTTAATAGGGTTCCATACCTCTAAAGAAAAAAGACAGAACCCTAATAGGATCACTTCATTGTCAGTCTGTCTATCCCTATATCGACCTTTTTTCCCAGGAATGTGTGGAGGTAAATTCATATCAATTACTAAAGTCCCTTGGAGCTGTGAAAAAATTAAACTTCTAAGCCAACCCTATCAATAGATTATACAGCTGTAAACAGGTCGTATGGGACCCTAGGTGCAAGAGTCTGACTCACACTTGACCAGTTTTTTATTACATCATAGACAGATATCTGAGCTGCTATATACAGTTTTATATACACATTTTTTCGATATCTAAACTAAAAACCAGATAACATAGTTAGACTGTATGAAATATGTATGTATTAAGTAATAAAAAAATAATAAAATCTTTCAGATTTTTGTAATTTTGTTGGCAAAATAGCTCTTAAGATTGACAGTTGAATAACTGGCAAATAAATAATACAATAAATACCTGATGCCACACAGGCGTTGGATGGTTTAAATAGCTTGCGACGATCGTCAGAACTCGATGGTTCATATCCTCTCTTCATCTGAAAATAAATATTTTTTTATAGATACATGTGAACTTCACTTTGGTGACTACTAAATAAATAGTCTATAGAAAATAATATGTGGTGGTCCGGTGTCGCCCGAAATGAAGGCACCTTCAACCAAATAGGTACCTACTTTCGAGCCTTTACTTAGGAAAAACGTGACAGCTATACTGCCGCGCTAATCATAATCACAGTAAGTAGGGTTTTAGGAGGTATTGAGTTAGATACATGATCGGAATCCTTGAAACAAGATCTACGTTTCTGTATATGTGTCGATGAACAGCAAAAGTGGAAAAATCCGTTAAAGATGCTTTTACACAATGACGTATTTTATTCTATACTATTAATGCAGGTTCTATTTACGTCTCTTTTGAGCAAAATAAACCCATATGGGTCAGAAAAGGATGCCTAATATACAATCTCACCTTGTCTGTGGATAATTAAGGCGAAAAAAGCAGAAATTGATTGGATTTTACTAGGTTTGATATAAACGCTTGGATATTACCAGTTTTGGAAAAAATCTACTGTGGATATTACCATTTTTGATACAATTCGTCATTATGCATCATTATCAGGGTTGTCACTGTAACGTTTCTAGTTAATCTACAAACCTGAGTATAGGGAGGTAATAAGAACAACTAGATAGTTAACAAAAGGTATATATTTTAAAAAAACAATCAGCGAAGTTAAACAAGAGGGTAGTTTGATTTGGAAGACAAAGAGATTTTAAATGATAACAACAAGAGAAATAGAAGCTAGATGGGTCGGGGTAAGGCTCATTCATAAACCGAGACGCGTTGTCTAACCCTATAGGCAAGATACACTGGCCTTGAATTCGCAATCCGTCGCGAGCGGTGGCGTCGGATACTTAGATGGCAAGTCGTCCCCGAAGTGCGCAGTTGTAGGGCAGCTGACAATTAGTAGGGCAGCTGGCAACTTCGCCTCGGAAATACCAGGGCACTAAGTGGCCTAGTCTGAAGAGACCGATGTAGTTCACACTCGTCACGAAGAACAAACGGGATACGAGTGGGAGTAGAGCACGGGGCAAGTGACGTTGTCTGAAGAGTCCGTTCCAGTGAGCAAGCGGGGAGCGACGTTCTTACTTGCCGTGCGATTGAACCCCAATTTGGGGTATAATTAATCACAATAGTTAGTGGCAATTCTACGAAATTACAAAACTTCTCAGCGAACAAAGTAAGAGTCTCAACGATAGCGCGAGGTGGCTTCCTCGTCGTCGAATGTCACGCCAGGTCATGCCGGCTGGCTAGGTAGGCGTATTTGCCGCGGACCGCGCTTATTGGTCAAACCGCGCGACAGTTTAAAGTTGTTTACGAGGACTGCCTGTGATTATAAGGTAGCAGCCGTTACATCACTAAGAATTTTAACAACAATAGTTTGAAATTAAAATTTCTCTAAAACTTAAATAAATAGATACCTATTCTTTACAATTTTTTTGCGAAAATCAAACAAAATCAATAAATTAGATGAGTTTTATTATTTATAAACATTCTACGAAAATCAAACAAAATCAATCATCTCTTGACCATGACAATTCTCAATTTCTCCCTGGGGTAAATTATTGTCCCTTTCTAATAAATTTTTAAAAAAGATTAAGTCATCTATATTTTTCCAGTCATCACCGTAGTGATTTTTTAAAAGATTTTGGACATCAGTCAATTTTGCCTGGGCTACAGAAACTCCACAAGGCAAACGTTCTGGCTGTAACTGCGTTATTCTTTTACCACGGGCTAAAATACTTTTAGATGTTCCAGTGTCACTATTGTATGAGATTTCTCCTCTCACCAACATATTTGTGGAAGTCCTCGACCGTTTTATTATGATTCTCTTCACTGTACTGATTTTGAAATTCAGTTTATCTGGTTTTTTAGAACATTTTCTGTAGCAGCGCGCCAATCAAAGACGGGAACTTCAGTGCCCAGATGGCGTATTGTCTCATGTTCAGAAATGAGATCTATATACTCTTGAGGGTTTGTTATATTTTCACGAGCACGGCATTTTTTTTCGATGTAGGCAAAAACCCGATCTGGAGGCATAAATGAATGACCAGTTACTGGGTATATGAGCTCTACTCGTTTGATATGTATCTATATATGATAGTTGTATCCTGAATAAGTAAATAAGAAAAATATGATAATATTTAGTAAAAAATGAAAAGAAAAAATTTCGTATGAAATTTGCGCCCGTTACAAGCCGAAAATTCAAACGAAAAGAAAGAAAATCAGTGCTACCAACTCCTTTTGGCAAAAACGCGCCAGAAGCGCTAAATGGTACATACGATAAATAATAACGCTCAAATTGACATTCCTCTCAAAACGTGGTCCGGAAGTTAAAATTAAAAATGAATTATTTTATTACGGTTGTTGGTAGTGGTTGAAGAAAATGATTTATGGTTTCAAGTGCAAAAAAAATGTTACTTAATTTTTACCACAATCATGGCACAGACACTGTCTACGCTTGAGTGTGGTAATTATGAAAACACTTATGTTACTAAGACACATTGTTCATAAAAATAATGCGTGTTTCAATAATTCCTCTAGAGAAATTGAAAAACCACAAGTTATGGAAGAAACAAACTGGCAAAATCACATTTTAAACAACTTTGTTTACGGTAATATCTTCGAAATACTTAGTCAGTATAATACATACACGTCATTATTGCGGTAGTAAGGATTCATTTCACGATGAGTACAATTTATTGTTTTGTTACGTTATATTTTTTTTCTAAAATAGCCTTAATTGGCGACTGGTCACCTCTTGGATTTTTCTTTCGCCATTTCTCGTCCAAATAGCTTAATTAGCGAAAAATAGCTTACGTTGGTAGCACTGCTAATATTCTACTTGTCTATGGTTTATTTCATTGCAGGTGCGTTCAGATGGCCTACTGATGGCAAAATTAACAGTTACACGATCACGTTCAGCGTTTGTTTTGGGAATGTGTGAGCAAAAGTGCCATTTTAACTGTTTTCATTTGCTCGTATTGTTCGGATAGCTTAAAAACAGCTAAAAATGCCAATGTGAACTATTAATTTTGACCCACCTGCGGAGGTGGGTTCTTTGAATAATAGACGGTGTTTAAGGCAGAACAGCGAAGCAAAGATAATGTAAATACTGCCAGCAAATTGTGTATTAATTGCTAATTGTGTAATGTAATGTGATTTGGTGTTCCACAATCTTACTAATTAATGCCACGAGTGACATGCGGGTTATAGACCGTCAAAAGCAGATGTTTAAATCAGAACGAACAGCAAAGCAAAGAGAATGTATGTTTGAATAAAGGCTCCATCACACACAGGCGGTACGAGCGGTAGAACGGTACGAGCGGTAGAGCGGTACGAGCGGTAAAAGCCCTTCTTAGACAACCAGTACAATACAGATGCCCGCCCGTCCGCTATACCGCTCGTACCGCCTGTGTGTGATGGAGCCTTAAGCAAAACAAAAATCACATCTCGCAAATTTCTGAATTTTCAAACTTTTGGAAGTGTTGCCGCCATAATTATGTTGTTTGACATTTGACGCACCCAGTTTGTTAATTTTGCGTTGGTTTTGGGAAGTGAACAAAAGTTTCATTATTGGCGAAATGAGCAAAACTCCCAAACCGAAGGGTACATCAACGCTAATTTTGAAAATGCCTAAAACTCTATCGAGCTCAAACCGAACGCACCCTTTGCAATCTTATCTGTGGCACCATAAATAAAAAAATAAATAGAGGTAGTCAGTGTTACAAGTTTATTACCATTTCCACAAATTAATTATCACATAAACAATTTTCGTAGATAACAATTTTCAGGCTATAAAAAACGACATAACCCTTAAGAAACGTTATAAAACGTTACTAAGCTTGAGTGTGTTTTTTTGTGATTTCATTATAAAAATAACACACACTCATTTGATATATCAGATCATCATCATTATCAGCCCTTAATAACCCACTGCTGGGCATAGGCCTCCCTTTGTTTATGCCATTCACTTCCATATCAGATCAGGAAATGAAAACGCTTACCTTCCTTCGAATATTTTATTGAGTAAAGGAATAATTTGAACCTGAAGAAAACATTTCTACTTGAACGGGATGAGTGGATCAGTGCAAAATATTAGGTTATTTTTGTTTCCCCAATTCAGGCAATTTCTATTTCATTTTTGGGGAATTAGGAAAATGGGCATTAGCACTCTGCTGGATATACTAATATGTTCTATTTCGTTTTCTAATTCGTTGTAAACGAATTTTATTGAGCTTATACTACTTATTTACGGGACTGTGTTGAAAATCGATTGACTACAAACCTTTAAACCGAAGGAAAAAGTGTCACGAAGGTAAGGTATCGAAATATCATTAAAAAAAACTGCAATACTTTCATTCCAAAGTGGCCTGTAAATGTATGTTTTCCGCTTGTTTTGAATGAAAAACAATTTATAATTAATTACCTACTTTATTTATTAGCTGTAGTCTGTAGTACATACACATTAATTTGAACAGTTATCATTTACTTTAAATTTCCACAGATCTGGCTTCATGCACTATTTTCTCAACAACAAGAGCTCCTCGAAGACATTATTGATAGCTTGTTGAATCTGGTCCATATACCCATATGACAGAAGTGGAAACTACTTAACTGTCTTCACAAATCTCAGGTATTTAATAATTATTTATTTGTATGTACCTATGTAGTTTGTGTTTTAATTTCATGTATTCAGCCAACTCAAGTTACAGCTTATGAAATGAAATGAAATAATAATGACAAAAATTGTTACATAGCTGTTGGATGATATGCCATAAGGGAAATTACAGACAAGAGTTTTTGGACTAAACTGTGGGTTCCTAACTCGGCTAGGCCTGTTTTTTGGTAACCCAAATGAAGTTAAGAATTGCCGAAGTTTACTGTGCGCACGCTCTTGTTTACAGTAGGTAGATAGGTATATCGTATAATTATAGTGAAACATTTTGGATACAATAATAATATAAATATAAATAATAAAATAACATTATAATAATATGATACGCGGTTAGACAACTATGAAAGGATCCTTCATCAATTGAAAACCTTATACTTACTAAGTTATAATTCTTCAAACCATACAATAATTAGAATACAGTTATCTTAAAACCCGTATGGTAGACTATTACTGCACAGTTCAGTAGTAGCTATTTGCTCTCTCTTGTTCGAATTGTACTACAAAGGCTAGAGTGGAACAAAACATCCCATGCGAGATGTCAGTGTAGGTCCTATCAAATAAGAACAAATTAAAATCAATTTTAAAATATCTTTTCCAGCTTACTTATCCGCTATTACCAGAACAACTGATGAAGTTCGACCAAAGGGAGTAAATTCCATGGATGGAAGAGTCTCCAAAATACATCCAGTTTATGTAAGTTATCTTTAATTTAGCTATGACACTGACTCCGTGGGTAAGCCTACGTCTACGCCTGCAGTGGACTATTAAAAAAGGCCGGTATATGCACAGCTTTGACATCCGGTTTAAGACACCAAGTTAGATTTTTATCCATGGCTTCTTCAGATAATAATAATTATATGGATGATTACATATAATTTTTCATCTTTTGCATAACCTCAAAAGGACCAGAATCTTTTTTTTTAATGTTAAATAAACATGGCTTTCGGACCCAAGTCTCACCCACAAAGGATTAAATATGATTGAAATTATTCAATTGATCTATTAATATTAATCTTCTTCTTTTCAGCCATAGGAGGTCCACTGCTGGACATAGGCCTCCTCTAACGATCTCCAATAAGACCGGTTGGTAGAGGCTTGCATTCAGGGCGACACTTCAATGTACTGATACTTAAGCACAGCCCATGTCTCTACCGAATCAAAGGCTTTCTTATAGTCCACAAACTCCAAGCAAAGTGGCAGGTTATACGCCTCGGTCTGCTGTATAACTTGCCGCAGCGTATGTATGTGATCCATGGTGCCAAAGCCCTTCTGGAAACCGGCTTGTTCGGGAGGCTGGAGTTCATCAAGCCTGCCTTCGAGACGATACGTAATGACCCTTGAAAACAACATACAAACATGGTTCAGAGCAATAACAATTAGCAGATTAATAGGAATAAATATGAACGAAATGCTCACCTTACTTTCTGATGACTGATGAACGATAACGGTAGAACAAAAATTAATAGGTACCTACCTATTTCTATAAAAAGGTATTAAAAAAAGATTTTAATTGAGACTTATTTTTTATTTTCAGCTCCAAAGTGGTTGTAGATACATGACAACAGGAAACTCCGTCAAAAAGCGTCCCTGCTTCGTGTATATTTATATGAAGCGCCCACGCCGCGGCGCGAATAATATTAATTCTAAATACATATAGCTAATTAGGATCAAAATATTTAATAAAGATTTAGATAGTGCCTTAGTTTTATTCCTAGGGTAATTTGAAGTTAGATAAAAGTTTTTGCTACAGCTTTAGTTGAGACATTCCATACCTATACCTAAGTATAAAGCCGATCGTCCACCGCCAACTAAGTTAAGTTAGCTTAGCTCGCATAGTTAAGCCAGTTTTTCATGTGCGTCCACCGCAAACTATGCCAGCTAACTTACATAAAATAGCCCAGCTAAATAGAACTAACTTAGTTGTGTAGGCCGATGCGAACTACCATCACTAACGTAGTTCTAGCTTATTTTTTGGTGGACGGACAGACCACTTAGTTATATTCATGATTTGATTAGGTATTTGTTTGTTTGCACCTAATAGGCTCCGGAACTACTGATCTGATTAGAAAATTTTTTTCACTGTTGGAACTGGACGACATCCCCGGTGAACATAAGCTATATTAAATTTTCAAAAAAATTAGAGAAATCCTTACTATTTTAACTTCTTTAGCCAATCGTAAATCGCGGGCAAAGCGGGACGTGTGAGAGCAGCTGGTGTAATATATAGTGGAATAATAAAATAGACCCTAAATATACTTACCTGAAATATCAGTGTTTTCAGGGAGGTAATGCACCTATAAATTGCATACCTAAATTACAGTAATTATGGTTAGGTAGGTAAATATTCGCGTTTCATATTTTGTAGAAAAGTGCGCCTGTTTTAATTTATATAGCAATGTAGGTAAGACATATGTCGTATCTGGGTAGGCATCATATTTTTTGTAGTCGCCAATCTGATCAGTGAGAAACACCCGCCATTTCATTCCAAAGACGTGCACTGCTGGACATAGGCCTCCGCTATAGATCGGCTTGAATTCAGCTCAGATTCTGCAGTCTCAACGAGCCTAATGAATGTACGTCCTACGCTACACTTGCCGGTACGTTTTCTCCAATCCAGAACCTTTCTACCTCATGGGCCATCAGCCCTCTATGCTAAGTGCCCTGCCATTTCAACTTGCCGATCCTAACCGAGTACATAGCAATTATCATTGCATAGTAAATAACGATTCCAGTACATTAAAGAATTTTCGAAATCGGTTTAGTAGATTGACTACAACAACAATCTTTTTAGGCTTAAAACGTACTATAACAGTATAATACATGTAATTATCATTGCATAGTAAATAATTTAGTACTTAATTTAAATAGCTATATTTATTGTAAATAAATAAATTTGAATTAATGAAAGAAATTTCGAAATCGGTATTAGTAGATTGGCTACAACTTTAGTTCAAACATTTCATACCTATCTTAGAGAAAATCTTTTTATGAAATCGCTTAAAATATGTAAAGCATACAACAAAATTAATACGTTACAATATTCATTTTCAACATAATATTATTACTACTTCGTAGGTACAATAGCTTTGAACACGCTTTGCGTGTAGCGTCTCGTGGCAACAAGCGCGCGCCTGTAGTCTTCTCTTTTACTATCATTCATTTGATTATCTTGTGAAAGAGATGACCTATCGAGGCATTAGAGGCACTGTATGGGTACGTAGTATTATAAGATCTTCTTTGGTATGGGTGCGCCGTCGCCGCCGTAAATACATGCGACACATTTTTTTATATTTTATGTTCAACTTACTCTTGACCGCAAAACCATTTGAATCTCGATGAATTCGATCTGGCCATCTTACGAAGACACGGTTTTTTGCATTGAAAAGAACGTAAGACGAACTACGTGTGGTCCAGCCCTCTTCTCCTCCCCCCGTTAAAACTGTTAGTAACTGACGCGTAGTCTTTAGCGCGCGGCAATACATAATAATATCTTCTAAAATACCTATCAATTTTTATCTAAAAATGAAATGGCCCAAGTGTGCATAATTGCGCATGTGTGCATAATGTCGCGTGGCGTAGCGATTAGTTTAAAAAGAGTTTATTTTCGTTGTCGTAATTTGAAATATTTTTGAGGTCTCCAAAAAATTAACTCAGAAACAATATTTTGGGCTCAGTCGCTGCGTCCGCAGATAAAAGTGACTTCTGCGGCGTTAGCTTATAATTCGAAGAACGTCGAGATAGAGGATTAGGTCGCTGAACCCAATATCATAGGAGAAACTAAGGCCCAAAAACTTCGCTGGGTGGGCCATCTGCTGAGGATGGGGGAGGATCGCAGTGTCAAGAAGGCCTATCTTGGAGTAGCAAGCGGCCGCCGACCCGTCGGTCGGCCCAGATACCGTTGGACTGACGCCGTGCGGTCCGACCTGCGTGAGCTCCAGGCGGACGAGGCGTTGTAATTTTAAACCAACGATATCTTAAAATGTTTCAAACGTGCTCAATCACTCTTGCTACAAGAAGTTATTAATGAGGTTGATAAGGAACTAAAAAAAAAGGAACGGATTTGGGTGAGAAATTGGATCAGCGAAAGAGATCAAAAAGGAGGGTCAGCAATACTTTTGCAACAACTGAAGATAGAAGATCCCAATGAATATAGACTGGCACTGAAAATGACAGCAGAAAACTTTGAAGAACTGTTATCATTAGTTTCGATTAATATCCAGCGTAAGAATACGTTGTTCAGAGATGCTATACCCGCAAAATTAAAATTAGAAGTCACTCTTTCTTTTTTAAGTACTGGAGATAGTTACAGAAGCCTCAGTCGTATGTTTCGATTGCCAAAACCAACTATTTCAAAAATTATACCAGAAGTCTGTCAAGAAATTAAAAGGGCATTAAAAGACCACATCAAGGTAATATTTTTTTTGTTAAGTATCATATCTATGACAAATTAAGCATTATTGAAAGCATTCATGATTATATTAATGTATTCTGGGTCATCGCTTACTACATTTAACGAGTCCTCGGTGGTTTGTGTATCTACAGACGCTGGACTATCAATGGCATATAAGTACTACTACTCGTGCTTGGTCTTGACGCATAATTGACAACATTTCAAATTTTTAACATAGTATTATTTATTTATTATCTAAAAGAATATTGCAAAATAACATACACGTATTTTTTATTTTTCCAATACGACTTATATTTTCCGTAAAATTAAATTTTGAAAAGTAGCTTATTCTAAAAGGACGTAACTGCAAAACTTAGGACTCAAACCTTTTTACTGAAGCCACATTAGAAAAAAATAGGTGCTAGCGTTACTGTCACTGTCAATGCCAATCAGTCCGTCACAATCATTGAGGAAGGAATCAGAAGGAGATGGTGTAATGACATTTAGATACTTTGACATGTAATAGTTTAAAAACCGAAATAATAATCATATAGGCGTCTCTTTCAAATGTACGTAATAAGAATAGACCAACATTATACAGCACAGTTTCGCTATAGTGTCTATATTTTTCGTGACGTGTCGCGCGTGCCTGGTCCGCCATATTGAGTCGAAAAACAATAGCGATGTTCTTATTATATCAAAAAAAAAAACTATCGATATTTTGGTTAGTTTTTATTTGTGTTATTGATTAGCTGAAATTTTGAATTTTTATTTCATTTCACTTTTCATGTCAAATTTGACAACTGTCATTACAGAATTAATACAAGTAAAATGGCATGACAGGTGTGAAAGTAACAGCTGTCAAACTAAGAAGTATTATTATCTTCGTAACTATCGAAGCAAGACCATTACTGTCTTAATAGCAGTAATAACACTCAATGAGATCTATTAGATTGCCCTAATGACTGCTGTCAAAGCTTAAAAGTGAATTATCTCCGTAACTATCGAAGTTAGACTACTGCTGACTTCACAAAAGTGACAGAGCGCAATTAGATCTATATTTTAAATGACACCTGTCAAACTTAAAAGTGGATTATCTCCGTAACCATCGAAGTTCGACTATTGCTGTCTTCACAAAAGTGATAGAGCTCAACGAGACCTACATTTCGGATGACAGCTGTCAAACTTAAAAGTGGAATATCTCCATAACTATTAAAGCTAGACTATTGCTGTCTTGATACAAGTGATAGAGCTCAACGAGACCTACATTACGGATGACAGCTGTCAAACTTAAAAGTGGAATATCTCCGTAACTAATAAAGTTAGACTATTGCTGACGCGACACAAGTGATAGAACTCAACGAGACCTACATTTCAAATGACAGCTTTAAAGTGAAAAATCTGTGTAACTATTGACCCTAGACCATTGCTGTGTTTACAAAAGTGATAGAGCTTAAAAAGATCTACATTTGATGTAACAGCTCAAACTTAAAAGTTGATTATTTCCGTAATATTGATAGCTGTCATCTGAAAGATATCATATCTCTCCTTGAGCTTTATCACTTTTGTCAAGACAGCAATGGTCTAGCATCGACAGTGACGGAGATAATCCACTTTTAAGTTTGACAGCTGTCATCCGAAATGTAGATCTCATATCAGTTTAGTGAAGAAAGCAATGGTCTATAATACATAGTTATGGAGATATTCCACATTTAAGCTTGACAGCTGTCATCCGATATGTAGCTCTTATTAAGTCCTATCACTTTAATTCTAAGTCATAACTCAGTAAAGCAGTGGAGACTTTTCTAGAGGTGTCTATGGAGTTTTGGTAACAACACGGAACGACATGATACGTCACATTATATCACTTGCCCACACTTATGCACGTAATTCAGCTCATAATCAATGAAATACCACAATTTTTCACTAATTATCACTGATAAAAACACAACTTTAACAAAATAATACAATGAGGCGACATGTCTTTTCCGCGTTCCCGCCAAAAAACTCGTCCTACCATTCTAGTGTGGATTCTTGAATATGACAGCTGCAACCTTGACATTTGTAATTTTTAGGGTTCTGTACCTCAAAAGGAAAAAACGGAACCCTTATAGGATCACTTTGTTGTCCGTCTGTCCGTCTGTGTGTCTGTCAAGACTCCTTATCTAGAGAACGCGTAAAGTTATCTGAAATTTAAACTGTATACGTATATTAATGAACTCTTGCTGTTGTGTAAAAGAAAAACTTCTCAGTTGTCGTTTAAAAAAGTTAGAGTCGTTTATATCGTAAAAAACAGGATATTTCGACACTCACAAAAATCAAAACCTACCGGGTACTTCCCGTTGACATAGAACTATGAAATTTGGCGAAAAGCATTGTCTCAGAATACACATATAGGATTAAATCTGAAAACTGCACATTTTTATTTACATCACAAAAAATAGGGCCTCAAAATTCACAAAATATGGGCTTAAAATTCAAAGTGAGTAAATCGTATCATGAAAGGTGTCATATAAAAGAACTTCATTAGCACATGCTAAAACAGGTTTTTAATTACTTTAACAATGTGTTTGTACGGAACCCTCGATGTGCGAGTCTGACTCGCACTTGTCCGGTTTTTTAAATAAAAGTTTGCCATTATGTTTGATTCGGCTAAAATTAATTTGTGTCGATAGTTTTATCGATAAGTACGGGGAAATCGATAAGTGTAGTGTGGTAGTAACAACACTAATCCGCCGTATTATGTGCGGTGGGTATGCACGTTTTTCTCGTCGTTAGGGCAACTTCTTCTGATTCCTTCCTCAATGGTCACAATTCACAACAAATAGGCCGGGAGGTCAGTGCAAAAAGTCCACTATGTACCGCGGTATACTATGGGAAGAAAAATATAAAACAAGTTTAACAACTGCCAATCACCTGAAATATGTAACAGGGTCTGCCATATAGGCTTTAAATTAGCACCGTTGAAAAGAAGCATTATTTAAGACTTCGACTGAAGGACTCTGTATCCATGGTCATGAGTAGGTTCAATTAAAAAAAAAATCTGATTGACTGAATTTGACATTTCCTTTTTTTTGACAGCAACAGTAATAAAAGATTGTTTTTTTTTTTTTTTCAAATAATTCGCCCATTTTTGGACACTAAAACCTTTAAGACCATACCGCCACTTCTTATGTATGTATTCCGTAATGTAAAAACAATAAAAAAATCATTGTAATTTTTCTGGTGGGTTAATTTTAATTTTAATTAGTGATATGAAAACAGCAAAAAATCCCTATATTTTTGAAGCACATATCATTTTTAGAAAATATGTTTGGTTTTTTACTAACAAAAAAAAAAAAAAAATATATTGACAGGTTAATTCCGTGCATCCTTCTTTTGATTCCAATTTTAATAAGAAATAATAGGAATTATTTTAGTCAGTTGCTCTCTAACCTTGCGGAAGTGAAGACGTTGTCTATCAACTCTTTCGACGATCGCGATGCCTAGGCAGTCGAGGATACCTAATATTGTCAAATGCTGAGTTTTATGATAATAATATTATGCATTGGTGATATGAATGGCAACTACGCCTATGGTGCCGCGCACGAGCTGACATTTTGAAGAAGGCAGGTCGCTTTTTTTTTGTATCTATAAAGAATTTCCCAATTCAATGTTCTCATTGAATTAATTCCTATTAACCTTATAAACATTTAGTTGAAATTATTCAAAGAACATTTAAGGCTAATTCAACTTTTTATAAATTGCTGAATTAGGTCACAAATGGTAAATTAACTATTTTGCATAAACATATGAACCAGTCGGAGCCATATTCTTGTAGGGCGTGCGTAGCCCAGTCGCACGTTGCGACTAATTTTATCGACGCACGTTGCACGATATACTTGTAGACTGACATAGCCCGCTTACGGCATGTAAGTAACTAAGTACGTTACAAATGTAAGCTTTTCCGGGCTAGGTATCTAATTGGTCCGAGTTTCATTTGATTTCATATCTGGGCTATCTGGTGTAGCATGCCCTCCCTCGGCATAAGTACCTACTTATAGCTGAAAGCATTTACGGGCTTCTACTTGGAACACTGGTGTAGCATGCTCGCCTATGGCGTATGTAGCTATAAGCGTCTCCGAGCTTCTACTTAGTTTACTGGTGGCATACATAGCCTAAATCATATTATAGCCCAGTCAAAATATAAGGCTCCACATCAATGGTTACACATGTAAATTATAATTCACGTTACTATATTTTAAATCGTGATTCGTATTCAGGGGTACTTAGTAAACATTATAAGGCATTAAGAAGGAAGGAGTACGTAACAAATAGGTATTCCAAAGCAAATTTTGTGTTTAATAACAAACTTTGCCATTGCTTTACTTCATAAAGAAACTAAATCAAAACGAATAAACGATACAGAATAAGTATACAACAACCATACATACCCGTACAGTCTTATTCCAAAACACGTTTTAACTTTAGTACTGAACTTAAAGCAGAGTTTACACGAAGCCAGTAATGCTGGCGCCAGTCTGTAGACAAGCCAGCGTTGTCCTGGCCCTTGTTGTTTAGACGCGGCCAATCATTCACGGATTTTTCTTCTGGTGTGCACACGTTTGGAAAAAATAATGAATACGCGCATAAAATGTTTAAGGAATATCTCTGCACTATTAAGAGAAGAGTTGATTGATATATTACAAAAAAAAGGGAGCGAAACGACTTTGGATAAGAAAATGGTTAAGCGATAGACCTGTAACTGGAGCTTCTGCCTTGTTGCTGAAACAACTAAGATTAGAAGATCCTTCTGAGTACAGGTTGGCGTTGCGGGTTACTGCTGAAAACTTTGATGAGTTGCTTTCGCTTATACAGAGCTCGATTCAGCGCCAAGACACTCTGATGAGAGATGCATTACCAGCAAAAATAAAATTAGAAGTAACGTTATCGTTCTTAGCATCTGGAATGAGTTATCGAAGCTTGAGTCATTTTTACCGTGTTTCTAAACCTATATCAGAATTCATACCAGAAGTTTGTCGAACAATTTATGAAGTATTAAAACAGTTTATTAAGGTAAGTGTTTATTTATTTACTTAAAATTGAAATAATAAGGCACACATTATTACAAAATACAACAAACATATAATATTAATATTAAGCGTTATTGAAGGCTTGTTGAATGGCATCACTGTTGTCTACGCTATCGCCGTAACTGTCATAATTATATGGAGTTTCTGGGGATATGACATTAGTAGTAAACTGGGAACACGAAGAAGAACATGTCGATGGACTGGACTCTGGAGGAGGGCAGATTGTAGGTTTTGTCAGAGAGTATTGGGGTAATATGTAGGACGGAAGAACTTGTGTAGAATTCCAATTAGTAGGTAGCGTATTTTGCGATTGCTGAACCGATTGTTGAACTTGATACGCATTCTTGGCTCGTATATCTGTGAGCATGCATTGAGTCAATATACTCTGTATTTTTTCCTTAGCAATGACTGCCTGTTCCTCTGTCAATTTTTTTAATTGTGCCGAGACGCTTTTTCCAAATAGGTCAAGATCTGTTTCTTCGCAGCTTGTGTTGTCATTAATTTCCCTTAAGTCATTTATCATGTTAGATATCTGTGATAACTTGCTCCGCTTAGCTTTTGTGGGTGGGGTAAATCGAGGTGTCTCTTCTGCAGACTCATTTTCTAACCCACTTTCAGAGCGTGGAAACAACGATGGTCCTGGTTCATTGCAATACGATAATCCTGATTCATTGCTATTTGGGGTATCCATGTTATCCTGTAATTAAACAAAATAAATTAATGTAATTGTAATGTTATGGATTTTTTTGTTGTGACTAAAATGGTATTAAATAGGCCGCTTTAATTACTACCCTTTTTTTACAGGTACCTAACGCAGAAGAATGGAAAAACATCGAAAGGGGATTTAAAACACGATGGAATTTCCCCTTATGTTATGGTTCTATAGACGGAAAACATGTTACAATTAAAGCTCCTCCTAAAAGTGGAAGTTTATACTTCAATTATAAAAAAACAAGCAGCGTCGTATTGTTAGCTATTGCCGATCACGACTACTGTTTTTCGTACATAGATGTCGGCGCGTGTGGTAGCGCATCTGATGGAGGAGTTTTTAAGAATTGTTCTATATACCAAGACCTGGAAAATAACTTATTACCTGACAACGGAGTCATCGTAGGAGATGCGGCATTTCCACTAAAGACTTATTTAATGAAGCCGTATCCAGGTGTAAACCTCAGTACAGAAGAAAAAGTTTTTAACTACAGGTTATCTCGGGCAAGACGGATAATCGAAAATATATTTGGAATCTTAGTAGATTCCGGGTATTAGAAAAGCCAATACTAACTAACTTGGAAACAGTAGATGCAATCGTTTGTGCTTGTTGTGCCCTTCATAATTGGCTACGAAAGAAATCAAATTCATACATCACCGCTACTTGTGTTGATAGGGAAGATGAACAGGGAAATATTTAGCCCGGTTCATGGAGGAGCCAAATACATGCCCTACAGAGTATTGGCAAGCAAGGTAGCAATCATTCAGCAGAAATAGCAAGAGAGAAAAGATAAGTTTTAAAAAATATATTTAATAACGAAGGAAGAGTTCCTTGGCAATTAAATAGCATACATTAACAATCGACTTCGAAAATCAACATTGAAACGGACAAATACACGAGCTTCTTTTGTTGTAGTATGCGTGTGTCTTTAAGTGGCTTTATAATATTGCTTAAATGTAATTTTCGTTTAAAATAAATAATAATGTGATTTTACTTACTATGGTTTTTCTCCTCATAGAAACCGGCTTTACAAACGAATCATATTCCAGTCGCGCGCGGGCGCCTGCTACCGTGAGACGCGTGTCGCGTAATCTAAAACCGGTCCGTGCAACTTGTTCCGCGCTGCAACTACGGCATTGTTTACAATGCGTTTGAGCGATAATGGATGAAAGGAATGAATTAAGTTCGGAGCAACATGACGAGATGACTAATTTGTGCGATTTGAGAAGGATTAACGGCGAGATGACAGGGAGTTCAGATAACACAATGGAGTGTTCAGTTCAGAGCGCTGATATGCAGAGTGAGCGAGTTTCAAATAAAAGAAATCGCAGCTTGGACCAGGATGAGCTGTGGGTGACGGTCGGAAAGACGGGTAAAAGATTTGCTCGATCAACTGCGACCGATGATTCGGCTAGGGTTCCAGAGGAAATTATTGAAGTGAGTATAACATGTACAGAGAAACTACCAAAGCAATTTAAATTGGCAAAAATCTTAAAAGAACAGAAAATACAGGATGTTACCCAAGTTAAATACTTAAATGCTTACAAAGTTTTAGTACAGCTAAGTAGTGAAGAGAGTGCCGATGCATTAATATCTTGCAAAGTTTTCAATATAAACGGATTTCGCTGTCAAAAAACGTTGCAAGTAGATCAATCATATGGAGTTATTAATGGTATTGACTTGGAACTCACTGAAGAAGAAATTTTAGACAGTTTGACATGCGAGATCTTAATTTTGGGAATGAAAAGATTAAAACGTAGAAATTCCCTAGACGGTCGGTGGATAGAGAGTGAGACCATAAGGATTTGTTTTAAAGGAGATATACTACCTTCGCATGTATACATCTTTGACACTAGAGTGATAGTGAATCCGTACATTTATCCGGTAACTCAGTGTTCACGTTGCTGGAGCCTGCTCGGCTAGTAAACATGTGTGCCCTAAATGTGGTGATAATCATCAAAATTGTGAAAAAACCGATTTTATCTGCAACAACTGTGGAGGCAAACACATGGCCCTTGCAAAAATCTGTCCAGTTTTTATTAAGGAGAAGAAAATACGTGAACTAATGGCGATATATAACTGTACTTACAAGCAAGCACTTATACTTTACAAACCCCGAGAACCATTAACAGCGCAGTATGTTTCACCTACACCAAACGATTCGTCTCGAGCACCTATTCGACCCATCAATGTATCCCAAGAAGAAGGAAATGAAAGTAGAGATGAAAACAACTGGTCTTATGCGGAAAAAACTAAGAACAAGACACCAAATAAGATGAAGAAGAAAAGTAAGAAAAAGAAAGTTAGAATTGATACTGGATCAAGTTTAACGGAAAATATGAATGATACTGAGTTGACATAGAATTAAACACAAGTGAAGAAGAAAATAGAAATGCAGAAGAGCATCCGAACAGAGAAAGATCAGAGAGAAGAGAAATAATGTCGTGGAAAGCACTGTTGAAATACTCAAGGAGAAGATAGTACAGAAAGATCTACCATGGGATGTGAAGATTAGCGCCTGTTTGAGCATTATTTTTAAGGAGGCTGTATCCTTTATTGTATATCACATGTCTGATTGGTCTTTCCTTAATCTCTTGAATAAGTATGGATAACAGTTCTTTACACTCTTTAAGTGCAAGCGGCGCGCATTCCGCTGCAGCAGTTAATCTGCTGCAGTGGAATGCGCGCAGCCTCATTCCTAAGAGAGACCAGTTTGAATTGTTATTAAGTCAGGAAAAGATACATATAGCTTTAATCTGTGAGACTTGGCTGCATCCGAGTAGGGACCTCCGCATTAGCGGGTACAATATATTTAGATTAGATCGCAGAGACGGTTATGGAGGAATAGCAATATTGGTACATAGGTCTGTAAAAGCACAGAAGCAGTGCACTTTTAATCCTTTCAACTCAAATATGCAAATACTAAATGTTAAACTTCTAAACTGTGATCAACTTGAAAACATATTATGTATTTATTGCCCCTCTAACGTAACACCACGTACAACTGCCAGAGATTGGGACCAAATTTTTACACAATTCAGTCAAAAAACATTAATAACGGGAGACTTCAATGGCCACCACCCTACCTGGTCATCGAAGCAAGACACTAGAGGAAGCCAAATATTTGACGCAATCTCTGATAACAACTATGTTTCTCTTAATGATGGTAGTCATACTCTAGTCAAACTTGTTGATGGCTCAGTACAAAGAACTTCTCCAGACATATCCCTGGCGACTTCTGATATTGCGATTAGGTTCAGCTGGAGCGTTATTAATGAAAATCTAAACAGTGATCACATGATGATTAAAATGAGGTTTGATATTGGTAGGCCTAGTTTAGGTACGAAACGAAGGAATTTTAAAAACGCTGAATGGGTAAAGTATAAAGGTTACATAGAAAATGAACTCGTCCATTACGTCATCTCTCCAAATAACCAAGAAGCATATGATAAATTTATGGCAGTCATAAACAAAGCAGCCGATCGATACATCCCTATCATTAAAATTTGTAATGATCCTATAAGACAAACACGGTTCACACCTAAACCATATTGGTCGCAGGACTTATCAAAAATGATCGCGGAACGTCGTTTAGCTTTATCTAAGTTCAGAAAAAACCCTACTCCTGAAAATCTATCAAGTTATCAGGATAAGGTTAGTCGTTGTCAGTCAGCTATTCGTCGTGCGAGAATAAAATCTTGGCAGGATTTATGTTGTAGTATCGAGAACGTTACAAGTTCGAGTGAAATGTGGAACAAAATGAGATGGATAAAAGGGTTTCGATCTACTGCACCGCCAATTGAACGCAATATAGCAGAAACTCTCATTAGGAACTTAGCGCCAGATTATGTACAGTCTGAAATGCCACAATTTACATCACAAAACAGTCTCTTATCTACGCTAATATCTGTTACAGAACTTAATAACTGTATTAAACTCACAGACACGGCGCCTGGAGATGACAATATTTCATACTCCATGATCAAAAATCTCCCATATATAGGTAAAAGAATACTAGTAAATTTGTACAATAAGTTCTTAGAATCTGGTTTTGTTCCAGCACAATGGAAAAATGTAAGAATTATACCAATTCCTAAGCCTGGTACTGTTACTAGTTCTACATCGAGTGTTAGACCAATTTCACTGTTATCATGTCCATGTAAGATATTTCACACAATAATCAATCGTAGATTGGAATGGTATCTAGAAAAGAATGACCACTTTTCAAATGAGACGATAGGCTTTAGACGGGCACGATCCTGTTTGGACAACTTATCGAGATTGATCGGAAGAATACAAATCGGTTTTTCACAAGACACTCCAACGGCAGCATGTTTCATAGATGTGGAAAATGCATATAACAATGTTAATTTAACTAGTCTGTTAAGAACTCTAGACAAGCTTGGCGCTGGAGCTATTCTGTGTAGGTGTATTTATGGAATTTCCATCAAGAGAGGACCCTGAATATTCAGATAGATGGCAACAAAGAATCTTTCCAGAGAACAACGGGAATTGGTCTGGCTCAAGGGGACCCGCTAGCGCCGGTACTGTTTAATGTCGCGACTATTAAAATTTGTCAATATATTGATAACGTTGATATATGTATGCGGACGATTTTGTGTTATACTGTAGTCGCAAAAAAGTATCCGACGCTGTGCTTGAATTGGATATCGCTGTAAATGCAATGGTTTCGTTATTAGATGAAGTAGGACTAACTATATCACAAAAGAAAACTAAATCAATCCTGTTTACAAAAGGTAGAAGCAGACAATGCATTAATATTAATATAGGCAATGAACGTATACAACAGGTGGATAGCATAAAGTATTTAGGTATGAGGATTGATCAAAATCTAAAATGGGGTACTCATATTAAGGAATTACAAAATAAAACTTTAAGATTTATGAATTTATTCAAAGTATTAGCGGGATCCAGTTGGGGCATGCACCCTAAACATCTTCGTCGGATGTACGTCTCAATAATAAGAAGTAGATTAGACTATGGCAGTTTTTTGTACGATACAAGTGCTAAATGCCACTTGTACAAAATCGAAAAAGTGCAAAATCAATCAATGCGGGTTGTTGGGGGCTATATCAAAACCACACCTGTTCATGTCATGGAAGCTGAATTATCTCTGCCGCCATTACATGTTCGCAGACTGTATCTTGCTGGGAAATTCTGGCTGAGATCACGGGCATTTGCAGGGAATGTAACTATAGAAGTGATAGAAGAGCTGTATGACCTATGCATGAATAGAGCTTATTGGAGAAGAAAAAAAATTCCCTTGTTAGTTAACATACACTCTAAACTGAAAGATCAACTTGTGAAGTCATGGCCTAAACTATATATTTATTCTCTTGATAAATGGATAAGTTATTTTGATATCTCAGAGAATATTATAAGTAACATTGAAGGAGTTAGCTCACCCAAGAAAATTTATAATTCGGCTGAGTTGCGTAGTATTTGTGCTGCATATTGTTACAATAAATACGACTCCTTTTATGAGATTTATACTGATGGATCTAAAATTGAATCCAGTTGTGGAGCTGCATTCTTTGATCCGCAAATAGATTTAAGAGCAAAATTTAAAATTGAAGTAAATATATCCATTATGCATAGTGAGCTGATTGCTATATCAGAATCATTATCATATATTTTAGATATAAATGACAAACAATTTGTAATATTTACGGATTCAAAGAGTGCTCTCCAGCATCTGGCTCAGATGACCTCGAACCTTCGAGGATATCCGATAGCCTATACTATCCTGGACAGTATGTATAAGCTTAAGGCTACAGATAATTTATTTATTTATTTATTTATTTCTTGTAATCAACAGCGTTAAAATTAATAATAATCTTACTAATATAGAAACACAAATAAGGCCAAAATAGATTACTATAATTTAGAGTATTATAATTTTACAAACAACATCCCAATGAAATCCCAATAAAATCCCAATAATAGTGCATGTGTGTGTGTATGTGTGTGTGTGTGTATGTGTGTGTGTATGTGTGTGTGTGTGAGTAACACTGCAATACACGAGATCTCTTGAGAGCCAAGGTTTGCAGTGCTACTCTTGTGACTGAATATGCGTTTGTGTGTGTGAACGTGATTGTGCTTTGTATATCGTCACATCAAGATTATCTTAAGAAGTTTAAGATAACTTTAAAATTACTCACCGGACATATGTAGCTTTTTTATCTCTTTTTTTAATGAGGCTTTCGTTAAGCTGAATAGGTCTATCCCAGAATAGTACATATTATAAGTAAGAGCGGCGCGACAAAGGACAGAATTTTGAGCATAATTGGTATGTACAGTTGGAACGTGGAACAGAGGAGTTTTAAATCTTGTGCGGCGAATCGGTACCCTTATCGAGATACTGGACAAGAGTTCACTGCTATCAATTTTTCCTGTCATTATGTCGTGCAGGAGTACGACATCATACTGCTGACGTCGCTGCTCCAACGTACCTATGGCATAGTGTTTACAAGCCTCTGCGTACGTGTCAAAAGACCTAAAATCCTTAAAACTTAAAAATTTCAAAAACTTTTTTTGAATCGATTCCAATTTCTGGATATGGACTTTATAACATGGTGACCAAATACTGCACGCATATTCTAAAATACTTCTCACGTATGTAAAGTATAATACTTTAATACAGTCGATACTTTTGAAGGAGTTACATACTCTCTTAATAAAACCCAACTGCCTGTAAGCTTTGTCTACTATCGAGTCGATGTGCTCAATCATCGTCATCTTCGAGTCCAATCTGATACCTAGGTCCCGAATGGTGTTAATCTTTTTAATTGGAATGTTATTAAGGTAATAGATATTATGTATGGGTTTAAGTTTTCTAGTATACGTTACTTGTAGGCATTTAGCTATATTCACGGAGATTCTATTTAATGTGTAGAAGTGCGAGAGATTGTTTAAATCACTTTGGATCTTAGAACAGTCATCACTAGATTTAATTTTTAGAAAAACTTTTTTGTCATCTGCAAACATGAGATGTTTGGAATCTACTATATAATTGTTTATGTCAAAAAGATACGCTATATATAACAATGGACCTAGAATTGATCCTTGGGGAACTCCAGATCTGATAAAAACGAAGTCGCTACGCGCACTACCTATTGCTACAGCCTGTCTTCTCTTGGTGACGTACGAGCTGAGCCATCTGTGGAGATCTCCGCGGATTCCCAGCTCATAAAGCTTGTGGAGCAGGATGATGTGATCCACTTTGTCGAAAGCTTTCTCAAAATCAGTGTATATGACATCAACCTGCGACCCCTCATCCATACTTCGATATATATAATTCGTAAAGGAAGCCAGATTCGTAACAGTAGAGCGCCCAATCATGAAGCCATGCTGATTATTAGAAATAGCTTTAAATATTGTTGTGCATATGGTTTGATAAATAATCTTTTCAAAGATTTTGCTGAAACTATTTAACCCTAGAGTACTAATATAAATTTACCACACTTTAATACTAATGATCGCTTGGGAGGCTACTTTTTAAATAAAACCAATTTATCACATTAGTGGTTTATTATTTTTGTATAAAAATCACATTAATTAACAGGTGAAATTCTACCTTTTTAGAAACTAAACTCTAAATTCTTCTTTAAAATCAACATTAGGCTTAAAATAAGACTTAAAACTTACAGGTATGAACATTTTTTCTTATAACATAACAGTCTTTGAACAGTCTGGTAAAAAAAAAATATATGTATTTTTCTATTTTTTTGGCATCAATATTACTATTCAAGATATAAACTTTATATGAAACTAAATCTAACTTTTGGTAACATCACAATTTTGTCTACAAACTAATTTGAGTCAGCCTTTCATTTTTTGTCACAGGAACTGCAGTTTGGAGATCGATGTTCCAAGCAATAGTTTTTATTGCATTTAGCGCAGTAGTATACACTCATTCGTCGTTTTTTAGCAGGGCAATAGCTACACATACTTCTTTTGCCTTTTTTTATTCCTGGTTCAGTCACAGTTGGCTGATTTTCAGTAGCCAAAACCTCTTGTATAGCGTCTCTAACTCGTTTCCTCATTTTTGGTCGCTCTTCACCTCTCAATTCACACCACGGACGACATAACTCAGTACTCAGTTCTTTCATGTACTCTCTTCTATTCATTTGTTTAGCCCCGTGAATCCTCGAATTGGATACATGCAGTATATAGCTGTTCAATACAGCCATATTGATCATCCCATAGAACAAGCATAGCGGCCAACGTCTAGTTTTGCGATTACAACTCAAATGACCACACATTTGGTCAAATGTATCCACAGCGCCTTTAGTCCTGTTATAAGACATTATGATTTCGGGCTTTTTTGTTACAGCATTTATTACCGGTTCATCGTGCATTGTAGACAACAGAAGAACTGTTTTTTGGGGTTTCGGCTTGTAACTTACTAGTGTGAGTTTATCGTGGAAACCAAACATAGATGTGCCAACACGACGTGATGCATTGTGCTTGAACTCGGATGGTATTTCTTTCTTATTGGCTTTTATTGTTCCAATGAAAGTCAAATTGTATGGAGCTGCCAGAAGTTGTTCAGCTAAAGGTACCGACGTAAACCAATTGTCTGCAGTGACGTTACGATTGCTGCCATAAATAGTCTTTGTAAGCAGTTTGCAGTAATGAATACCAAGAGGTTCGGTAGGGCTAGTTTCATCATTTTTTCCTAAGTAAGGGCAAGCATCAAACATGTATTTACTGTTCACATCACAAGCCAATACTATCTTTATGCCGTACTTGGCAGGTTTATTCGGTATGTACATCCGAAATGGACATCGACCTCTGAAAGCAAGTAATTGTTCATCGATGGTTATATAGGAGCTAGGCTTGTAAAGATCCCTACATCTTTGTATAAATATTTCCCATATGTCACGGATAGGAGCCAATTTGTCATGCTGTCTCCTGTCTTCACGAGTACTGCGGTCATCAAAATGAAGGCAGCGTAAAAGAAACTCGAAACGTTCTAAGCTCATCGTAGCTATGTATTTTGAACCACAAAGTGTGGGATCAAAAAGCTCTTTGGTCGGTAAATCATTGTTACCCATAGCACCACTGAAAATTATAAGACCAAGCAATGCACGAAGTTCTTCTTTTCTTGACAGTGATATGGTCGAACTTTGCTGTTTATATTTGCTGGCTTTGACCGAAATATCTTGATTAGTACGTAAGAGGATTTCGTCTATCATATCAGAAGTGAAAAATTTTTCAAAGCAGTCCAATGGTCTAATGACATCTCTACCATCCTGTTTTGGGCCGGGAAAAATATGAACTACGTTCCTCGCAGCAGTTCTCGTAGATCGTGACCTATCAGATGTTTCTCTAGACCAAATATAATTGTTCTTACCTCTAACAACAGACGCATTGGGTAAAACAATAAGATTTTCCGCTGATTGGTCTTCTTGCGACGCGGTTTCTCGAGGAAGAGGAGGAGGAGAACCTGACGAATGACTTGTGGCTTGATGTGGTACTGAAATGTTCGGGGGTTCAAAGTCTTCTAATACAATATTTTGAAGGTCTTCTTCCAGTTGTAAAGGCATGTAAGAAGGATCTTCTACGCTATCATCCGAATCATAAGGATCGACTTCCAGGTAGTCCTCAGTTTCACTGTCAGAGCTCTCATTTAGTAAGCACAAGGCTATTTGTTCATCGTTGAGATTCATCTAAAAAGAAAATGAACATTTTGCTAAGTTATAACAAGGCTACATGCTAAAAAAGCGCAAAACAACAAGTAACGAAAAAATAAATAACTTACCATTAATACTAATGATCGCCTCCCAGGCGATGCAGTAGCTTATATTTTGAAAATGAAGCGTCCGCGCCGGGCCCGCGTTCTCTGACGTCTGCGGCGCGGTGTATACCGAATTGGCGCGAGAGCTCAATACGACTCGCGCGCGCGTTTTTTAAATAACCGGAAAAAACTAACCGCGTGCGGCCTGTCAGGCGATGATTAGTATTCTAGGGTTAATATAGATATGGGCCGGTAGTTTTCAACACGGCTTCTCAAACCGCCCTTGTGTATAGGCACGATCCTTGCCTCCTTCCATATCTCAGGAAATACACCGAAAACATTGACTGATAATTTAAATATTATGCAGAGCGGTTTTGACAATGTCTTTGCACACTTTTTTATGAAAACTGGAGGGATACCGTCGGTACCGGGTCCTTTCTTATCATCAATGGAACTTAACAATTTGAGTATGGTACATTCCGGTATGCTAAACGTGTGTACAGTATCCTGTGGTTCTGGATAGGATTGCAAGTAGACGTCATAAGTGGATGCGGGCTTCTGAAAAACGCTTTCAAAGAAATCATTAAATCCTGTACATATTTCTGATTCATTGTTTAAGATTTTATTACCCCATGTTAGAGTACTTGGATATCCTGAATTTCCAGCTCTCAAAGATTTCAAATACGACCACAAATGCCTTGGATCCTTTTTAAGATATAATTGCATATTCTCTTTATAAGTCTCAAAACATTTCTGTTGTACTTTCTTTTGTCGAGTACGTAGTATAGAAAACTCGTCGTAATCCCTAGGGTTTCCATATGTTTTCCATCTAGAATGTGCCTTTTTCTTGTCTTTAATAATATGAATAAGTGATCGCGAATACCAGATAGGAAAATTCCCTTAAGGTTGTATATATTCAGTGGGTGCCTTCTCATATCGGTATCATGGGTAACGAGGAAGCAGATCGAGCTGCCCAGGAAGCAGTTATCGAAGGTGACTCATTCAGTTGCCTCCCACTTCATAATGAGATGCTTCATAGTGTAAAAATGCAGTGCAACTTGAACTGGCAGGAGTACTTTAATGAACGGTCTCGATTTGTAGGCATTTGGTACAAAACTGTACAGTGTCAACTCCCTCGTTACCCATGGTTTGATAATTGTGACATGAAGAGGCAACAAATTGTATCTTTACTAAGGCTCCGCGCCGGGTACATTCCGGGCAACCAATTTAAATACCTGATGGGAAAAGTGGACTCGCCACTTTGCTGTACCTGCGGGTTGGTCGAGGATGTACATCATGTGTTGTCGGAATGTGTCCGGTACGGAGTCCAGCGGAATATGTTAAAGCGGAATGACTGCAATCTAGGTGTCTGTAACAGTATCTTGGCCTCTCCTGGTTCGCGAGAGGCTGGGATACTGTTGCAGATTTATTCCCAGTTCCAAAGTTATGAATGCGCTTGTTGTAATTAGTGTTAGATATAATAACAGTGAATGTAATTAGTGCAGTTGTCTTACGGGGTGACATTGTCATTGCTGACAAAACCCTTTTAAAATAAAGAATAAAAAAAAAAAAAAAAAAAAGAATCATATTCATCAAACCATTTTGCCTTTGGCTTATAAACGCTCCCCCAGCCCCAGATCTTGTAGATTTTGTCGAGTTCCAAGTAGTGCATATTTCGAATACTTTTGATTTAACTCCATCGAGAGTCAGTTCTTCTATATTCATTCCTACACGAAGTTGTTCTAGTGCCGAAGCGCGCATTTTTTTATTTTTGTATGCATCGCAACGCTTAAATCCGACAAGCATTCGTGCTCTCTATAAAGTTGTACGAATTTCAAAGTATCCTCTTCGTTGAATTTTCTCGGCATTTTGTCGCAGAAATTCGAAATAAAACAACAAAGAACACACACCGTACGGACGTTCGCCAGTGACTGGCGAGACTCGTCTACACGTGTCCGCAACGCTGGCGCGGGGGTCGAAGGGTATGCGGGCGGAGGTCACTGGCTAGAAAAATAGACGGTCGCTATTCTCGTCAGCGTTGGCAGCCAGCGCTGGCTTGGCTTGAAAAACTGTTTACACAAGGCCAATACCAAGCCAGCACTGGCTGCCAGTCTTATTGGCAGCCAGTGTTGGCTCCGTGTAAACTATGCATAAACCATGGACTAGCAAAACGTTATTATAAAACGAAGTTTATCACTAAACTGGACCAACCAAGGTACCAAGACAAACCTAGAAGACCCCTAGTTTAACGATGGACTAACTTCGGTATTAAAAGAGTTCTAGCTTAGATTTTGATTTAAATTATTTCACTCGGCATTCTTACTATAAATTAGAATTTAGAAATATAAAGAAAAAATGAAGTTAAGTTCATGGGCTTCACGTACACTCGCATTTGCCAACAAAGAAAATGTAAAAATAATGAATTAAGTATTTTTATTCGACGGATACTTAAATAAACAACAATTTGGATATATTTATGCATTTGAGACGCAGTTATTTAAGCATTTGAAGTTTATTCTAAAAAAACTAACATTCGAGAACGAATGAAGGTTTGTAAATTGTTTGTTGTTTGGTGTGTTTTTTTTTTCATCTGTGGCTATCGCTTAAACCATGGACTATCATTGGTTTATCTGATCCCAGGTTAGATCTTGATTTGTAATAGGGACGTGTTTGAAGTCCTTGGATTAACTCTAATACTGTAACAACCGTGGATATGCTAGGCGTGGTTTAAGCCTGGCACTAATGAACCCTAATGGACTAAGACTGGTACATATGCCAAAAACTATTGAGTAAAGAAGATCCCTAAAATGAGATATTTCAAAAATGTACAATGACCTTGTAGCGTACTTAAATATTAGCTAGTAAATGATTTTGCTATTATGTATTTTCATTAATAGCGGCCAAAGTTTACGTAGCGAAATAATTTCTGACAGTATAATTATGACACTGACTGTTCTAAAAATTAGGCGGCTATACGAACCAATATAAATTCAGAAAGTATTTTTTTTTTATACTAAGTAATATGATCATTAAATGCCATTTTTTTGTGTCGTCCATTTCTTAGCCATATTTTTATTTCTTATTTTGAAGCATAAGTGATATAAATTCTGGGTTTCCGGTAAAATATTTTCCTTGCTAAATACCAAACGGAAACAAAGTATTTGGTACCACTAGTCCACGCAACATTTTTATTGTCCTGTCAACGATCCGCATAAAGTATGGCAGAACTATAGTACATTCGAAGGTACGCGTCTTTATAAAGAACTACTTATTTCACTAGTGGCATACATTAGCCTTAGTCATAGTCCAGGCACGGCACACATATCTGAATAAACCTGTTCTGATTGTGGCACCCCGTCAGTAGCTATACATATGTATTATCGATAATGACAGAATTCACATCACTATACTAATATTGCGTGCCCGCACAATAAAAGAAGTGCGCAGTTTTATGATCACCGGGTAGCAGCACTGTCGAGAAATGTCTCGATTTAGTCACTACCAGGAATCAATCGGGCTAACATGGCCGCGGAGTAAGCCACATGTTACTCCAAATCAATTGTGGTGTATATTGTTATTTTGCGGGTAGGTAATGAGAACAGAATAAGCTCACAGTTTTGATATACTTGGTAGCAGCATTGTTAAGAAGTGTCTCAGCCAAGATACTACCAGTAATCTATCAGGTTAACACGGCCTAGGAGTTCCTGACCACATGTTACACCAATCAAATGCGATGCCCATTATTATTCTGCAGGTAGGTAAGAAGAATAAAATATGCACACAGTTTTGATATACTTGGTAACAGCATTGTTGAGAAGTGTCTCAGCCAAGATACTACCAGTAATCGATCAGGTTAACACGGCCTAGGAGTTCCTGGTCACATGTTATACCAATCAAATGCGATACCTATTTCATTGATCTGCAGGTAGGTAATGAGAATAGAATAAGCGTACAGTTTTGATAAACTTGGTAGCAGCATCGTCGAGAAGTGTCTCAGCCAAGATACTACCAGTAATCGATCAGGTTAACACGGCCTAGGAGTTCCTGGCCTTATGTTACACCAATCAAATGCGATGCCTATTATTATTCTGCAGGTAGGTAAGAAGAATAAAATATGCACAGAGTTTTTATATACTTGGTAGTAGCATTGTTGAGAAGTGTATCAGCCAAGATACTACCAGTAATCGATCAGGTTAACACGGCCTAGGAGTTTCTGGCCACATGTTACACCAATCAAATGCGATGCCTATTTCATTGATCTGCGGGTAGGTAATGAGAATAGAATATGCGCACGTTTTGATAAACTTGGTAGCAGCATTGTTGAGAAGTGTCTCAGCCAAGATACTACCAGTAATCGATCAGGTTAACACGGCCTAGGAGTTCCTGGCCACATGTTACACTAATCAAACGCCACGCCTATTATTCTGCAGGTAGGTAGGATAAAATAAGCGCACAGTTTTAGGACAGTTTAGTAACACTGCCGAAGGTTGAATTTTGATCTAATCATGACACTACTACCCCCAATCGGTCTGGTCAACTTTGTCACGACCTAACACCCAAATTAGTTGCGTCACAAAAAAAAGTTTTTCACAGATTTAAACCTATACTTGGCAAGTTTTTTTTTTCTTAAAATATGTATGTTTTCTGTGTAATATGGATTACTAGACGTATAAACATGGTAAAAAAATATTAAAATATAAAATCTATAATATTTACTTTTTACTCGTATTTTAGAGAATATATCCTGCAAGACACACTGCCAAGTTGGTAGCAATCTACAAACAAAAATAATTGTATCTAAGTGGATACACTGCCATGTGTGCCATAAATAAGTTATTTGTAGTATTTTATATATTTTATTCATAAAACAGCTTTACATAATTAGGAGATCACAATGTTATACTTCATCATCATCATCCACAGCCTTCTTTATCCCACTGCTGGGTATAGGCCTCTCTCTTACTGTGCCATATGCCTCGGTTATACTATTTGTGCCATATGTTATACTTGTTTCACAATAACTACTTTATAAGTTTTATAAATAAAATAAATTGAGCATATCAACAGTCTCAAAGTTTGCTGTAAAATTAAGAAAAATAATCAAATAAATCAACAGTCTCACTATTATAGAACTTAAAGTTCTGGTAATTATATTTTTATATAAGCATAATACTACACTTATTACTATTAAGTAACACTTTACTGTTAACTATTACAAAAATGAGATCATATTATTCTATCATACGGGGTTATTACCTTGTATGGAAAGCTAGAAAGCAATTGCGCTCTGGCAAAAAACACAGCCTCAAGTTACATTTTTGGCAAAATACTTTCTTCTGTCCTTTGGTGCAATATTTGCACCTTCCTTTGGATGAAAATGTGGGAAGATGACCACATTGATCAAACCGAACTGCGTCAACAGGCCTTTCAGCTGATGGGTTTTTGATAACAGATAGGGTAAAGGCGGGATAGATGCCCTACTTTTTGAAAATTACTCCTAATTTATAAAATATTAATTTTATTTAACTAAATGTCTCTACTCTGAATACTCTGAAACTGGTTGGATTCCTTGCGGATCGACCGTATAATTATAACGTGAGTTTTAGCCGTATTCTGTTATAGTTAAATGTCTCTAAATGTAGCAAGTTTAATCCTTTATGTTTAACTGTAATTTGTCTTTTTGGACATACAGACATATGTTACATGTTTTGTACATATGTCTTTTTGGATATACATTACAGATTTTGTAGATTTTAGCTTTTTGTGGATCTCCATTTTTGAGGATAGATGCCTACCCGTATGGATAGTTGCCCCACCATGAAAATACTAACAAGGATTGATGCCCTTCATACTGTAAAATTATAATATTCATAATATTTTGTCTTTGTCTTTATTTTGTTTATAATGAAAAGCTTTTTGCATTTTTTTTTGATGTTTTAATTGTCATCGTTACAATTTAATTCTAAATGTGAGATGAAATAAAATTTAATTCTAAAAGCATTCTTCTTATAAAATATTAATTATTAAGTTTCAACATGCATAATCATTATAGATATATAGATAGAAGTCATTATTTTTTTAAAATAATACAACACAATTAAATAAATATATTCATCTTGTGATATCTTGTAATAAATATATTGTCAGTAAAAAGTCTAAATATAAATATACATAAAAATATAACAGAACATAAAAATATATTCAAAGCCCATAGAATACAATAAGGGTGAATGGAGGGATAGATGCTCCTAGGGGCACCTATACCGCGAAAAATCAGGGCAACTATCCTTTTTGATAGGGATAGATGCCCAAGTATTTTTAAAATAAATACAAAAATAAAAGAGCAACTATTTACATCTAGACGCATACTTGATGAATCAGTATATTGACGTAATAAAAAATGTAACGGAATTAATGACTACTTATAAAGTTATACAACAGCAAATACTTACCTCTAAAACTTTGACGTGTTCGTTAAGTTCGCCGCGGAGATGAATCCACACACAAGCGAAACGAGTCCTCACCGCACGTCGGCCTGTGGCTACCTGAGGTGCGGGGTGCCTGTGGCTCTTAGTTATACTATTGTTTCTTAGTCACGAGACTGGGAAGTTAGGTTTTTTGAAAATGAGGCATCTATCCCACTGAGGCATCTATCCCGCCTTTACCCTACTGCAGTAGAGGGTACGTTTGTTACGTGGCTAGTTCTTCCTAATTTCAGAAGGCTTTTGTAAACACATCAAGTCGAAACTTTTTGAGGCTAATCGGTTTCATCTTTTGCAGCTCGTTGCTATTATTGCCATATATATTGCGACGTCGCGTCTTTTCAAAATCACGTCGGTACATCAACCAAGCGTTATTCATTGATATATCTATCATTTGTGCAATTAGTGGCAAATACCATCGGTGACCTTTAAATGGTGTTCTATAAAGTCTATAAAACCAACATGTCGGCCAAATCAACACCACCCATGCTCAAATTATATTCCTTTACTATGTTTTGACACGTCACAGGCATTTTTCTTCTCTCTTCTTTCTTATATCGCATTACAACCTGTACAGGTCGAGCTTCCATAAATGTGCTTGCTGCGGTCACACATTTGTTGTCAAACCATTTCACAACTACAACCTAAAATAAGGTTGTAATAATGCGCAGGTGCGCATAAGAGCCTCTGCCTTTTTTCTTTAAATTTTTATCAGTAGGCAGTTTCTGTTCAGCTCCTTGCAATCTGTTTTGCCTACTTGTCCCCAAAGCAAATATTACATACTGGTTACGTAAATATTGCAGAAGCTCAATAGATGTAAAGAAGTTGTCGAAGCACAACACCTTGCATGCGGGTTGGTGAATAGACTGAGCTAAAGCCAAAACTACTTTCGACCCTAAGCCCATGCTATTTTCTTCGTCACTTAATCGGTGAAATCGAAAAGTGTCATCTCCTCCATATAGCAAAAAGTCGTAAACGATACCTGAAACTTCTGCTCGTACAAAGATTTTAAATCCCCATTTTTGGGCTTGTTTTTTATGTATTGTTTCCAACTTCCCGCTCTTTTTCCTTTGTGAGGTACCATCATTTCGCCGATACTAAATCGCGACTCTTCTTCGATCTTCAAACAGTTGGCACGTATTGCTTGAGGAAGCGGCCGAACTTTATAATATCGATCACCGTCATCTTTTAAATTGTCGTTACAGTGAAGGTAACGTCTTATCATCTGGAATTTTTTCAACGTCATTATGTCAGCAACATTATTATATCGGTATTCAGTGGACCAGTAATCTGTATAAGCTGGCAACTTTGCAACTCCCATGAATATCAAAATTGCCAAGAAATCTTTGATGTCATCTTCTGTCAAATTTATCGATGTACCCTTCACTTGAGTACTGTACAGATTTGTTTGTTCAGTAAGTAGAGATATGATATTATCAGAGAAAAATTGTTTGAAATAGTCAATAGGAGTGAATCCCTCATTTGATGTTTCAAATAATACATGTTCGATTTCTGCTGCGCCACTAATTTTTTTGCTGGTCCAATTTGACATCAATTTCTTTCGTTTTATCGGTTTATTTTTTGGCAAGTCTTTTGCCAGGGCTGTGACTTTTTTAGATCGCGTAGCTGTAGATGGTGAAGGAACGCATAATGGTGATGGCACTTGTTCATAGCTAGTCGAAGCGATGGCTTGCGGTGATTGGACAGATGAGACTGCCAACGGCGAAGGTGGGTGTGTAAATGATTTTAACTGATTGAGGCATTTGTTACCATGATGTAAAACTCCAGATTGGTTTGGTGACAGAATTGAGGGAGAGCTCGCAGTTTCTAATGCTGGCGATGGCAGAAACGATTGTAAGGATGTTGAAGCTAACACGTTATCTATTTTTTCAGCTTCATCTGAATTCAACAGATTCAAATTTAAAAGCGACGATGGCAATGATGGAGCTGGTGAACTGCTATACCAGAGTGAGTTTGAAAATGATATGGATAGTGTTGTAACTCATCGGCAGATGAGTCACTGTCTTCTAAGTCTGATTTAGCCCCCACCTTGGGAACAAGAGCAAGTATTTTTTGAGCTCTGCTATTTATTTGACGATTGTGTGGTTGAACCTGCAGATCAAAATACAATTCAAATTAGAGATTACAAATAAAACAGTTGGCTAGGCTAGACTCTGAGATCTTTGCTCCCTTCGCTCGCTCGATCAAATATTAACAAAACTTAAGAATACTATAATAAAATTGTCGTAATAAACTTGTTGATTAAACAAAATTTATTTTACCAACATGATTTCATACGTAACGGGCAGTGTATCTCCTCAGATACTAAGCAAATGTTTGCAAATTTACTGCGTACTTGGCAGTGTGCTCCTACAGATACATTCGGGAAAATGGGTAAATTACAAACTATAAAGACCCAGTTTCAATAAAAAAAAAAACATACGCATAAAGTAACGTTTGTGACACATAATATTAGTAGATAATTTTAGCAAATCATTTGGAAATTCTTAAATAAATATTCCGTGAAGTAGACGCCTGCGCACGCTACTGTTATTTCAGTGTTGCCAACATATATTGTGCAAAAAAATATATCACAACACATTGTCAATAGTCAATATTTTTTTTAAATCTATGTTTCCGTACAGATACAATGCCAAGTATAGGGTTAAGAATCGGTACCAATGCTACTTACTTATGAGTTGTGGTGAATCAAACTAATAAGTCCATTTTCATGTGTATTTGGTCACTATAAAATATGATACATTAGTTTCTTAAATAATTATATTATCACAACTTGGATTCACTGAATGTGTGCTTTCGCCTCGAGGCGCAAATCAAGAATGCTCTCACATAAAGATTAATATTTTTACATCTCTTCAGTTTATTTTCTCGTTTCTTGATTGGCTGTTTTAAAATTACGCCGGAAAGAGTTCTCATTGGTTAAAATGCAGCTGGTTGTTAAATCAGCCAATCATAAACCAGATAAATGTTATCCTTACAAGTACTAGAAAATATCATTCGACATACCTATATATTTAAAAACAAGTTTAAAATTTTATGCAACGATTAAAAATCATGACAACTTTGTGAAGCGTTGTACTTCAGTCTTAAACTCTGCAAGTGCATTTTTATATTGGTGCGGAAATTCTACAACAACCAGTTGCTTGTAAGTCGAAGAATTGGCCACATCCTGTATCGGCTCTTGTGTATCGGAGGAAGAGCACTGTGGTACTACCTGTATCGGCTCTTGTGTATTAGAGGAAGAACACTGCGGTCTTATCGAGTCCAAATCATTGTTCGTTGTTTGATCCAAATCTAGCATATTCATGTAGAAATTTTCATTTATCTCATCCCCGGTCGCAATTCTTGCTAGTGACATTCTGTCTTGAATAGACAGCCGAGGAGAATTGGGAAATATAACTCCAAAGTTTTGCTCAATGCTACACAGGTGCTTGCAGAATTTTCCACATTTTCCAGCGTCACAGTCGCAAACGGCTAAATCGGCTGTCACTGTTTAAAAAATATTTAGGCTTGTCTCTGATTCCACACTGTACTCATTATCGTTGACTTTAGATATATTTTTGATATTTCGAGCAGTCTTCATGAACATTGCATATATGAAATCCTTGGTTTTTCGCGTGTCAGCGTAAGAAACGATGCGCCGCAGAAAATAATTTTTAAAAATGGACGTGATGAAATCTACTAATGCGCAAGCATTAACTGCTTTACAGTGCTGGAGTATTACGTCTTTAAGAATGCGTACAGATGCTTCTGTTATGTTGTTGGTGTTGTTTCCTCGCGTAAGTAAATCCAATCTATCAGAGACACACCATTCAAGCCGGCGTTTCCATAAGTTACTCAGACGACTGTTAAATCGTCTGAGTTCGAGCTGGCATCGTCTTAACATACTCGTCACCTATTAATTCCTCATACAATATTACTGCTTCTTCTGGATCAGTTACAAAAAGAATATTTCGAAATCGTGTCATGATTGACTGTCTTTTCATTATGTCAACCTTGTGATCTGAAACGCAAAGCCAACGCCAAAAGGCTTGGCAAACATGGAATGCGCATAATAGTAATCGAGCATTTGGAAAAATTGTTATCAAATCAGTTCGTTCGGCAGTAGAATCATCCGTCATAACAATATCAGGCTCAAATTTTTTACCCACCTCGTTCTTTTCTACAGCTTCTTTAATAGCGGCAAAAACCAGCGTGTAATTGGACTCATTTTGCTCAGTATACAACGTGTAACAGAACGGTTCAACAATACTTAAACCACGCATGCTCAGACATATTTAAAACTTACCCCATAAGGTCTCACAATCCTCAGTATGTTAGATTACGAGATAAACCAAGTTAAAGTTTTGCGTAAAATAACCTGATATCAACCCTAAACTTATCAGCTGACGGTAATGACAAAGACTAATAAGTGTACAGAAATATTTTATTTTTGCCTACGTAATCGTGGACGGGCTTTTACACACAAACATTTAGGTAAGTAGGTACATGGTCATAGGTACAAGTTACAAGGTCCTAGATTGATCTACCTAACTCATCTAAACTGCCTAGACTAGAACATGTTGTAAGTACTACCTGTCGCAAAAAATTATTACATCGTCTATGTAACACCCTCTCCGATGTAGGTAGGACTGTAAAAAAAAGATTAACAAAGTTATTTTTTTTCTTGTCACGTCTAAGCACTCTGCCTATTCCACCGGCTCCAAGTCATGTCAAAATAAAAAATACATACCTACCTAACTGCATTGAAAGTTAAATTGTATTTAACTTACAAAGCATAGCTTGAAAAAATTTTAAACACGACACGGAAATACCTAGGTATTATTTTAACTGTAAAAAGAGCGAGGCAGAGAAGCCAAGTACCTAGGTAATATTAAAGTAAAAATGTTTAAGAGCTTGTGGTAGTTTCACTCCCCAAATACATTAAATTGCTTGATTTAGTTACCACAAAAATACTACATTAAAATAGAAGTCACGCGTAACAATAGGTATCAATCTCAAACCAAAGTTGGAGCATTTCAATTACGCATCTTTATTTTTATTCTTTTTTATCGGCTTGAAGTCCACGTGGACTGTCCACGCCGACAAACGAGCCAACAAACGAGCCGACAAACGAGCCGAAACAAACACTGCACTAATCACGAATGAGCGGGTAATATGGCGGCTCTTTGAGCTCCGCCGCTTTTTTGAGCGAAAAATATGAATAATTAAAAATATGGGTTCCGTACATTTTTTTGTACTAGTATTATTTTATTATGGTAAAATGTCTAAAGCTTTGTTATTTAGTTTTTGCTACATCCATCCATCCATCAGCCATAGGATTTCCACTGCTAGACATAGACTTCCCCAAAAGATCTGTAATAAGCCCGGTTGGTAGCGGCTTGAAACCAGCGCGGTCTCGCGGTCTTGCTGAGGTCGTCCGTCTTCATAGTGGGTGGACGTCCGGCTGCCGTGGGCTGCGCTTGCCGGTATGTGGTCTCCACTCGAGAACTTTTCGACCCCATCGGTCACCAGTCCTCCGTGATATGTGCCTTATTTGTGTATTCTTCTATGGATTCCCTCATTCCTGATTCGATCTCGCAGAGAGACTCAAGCATAGCCTTATCCATAGCTCGTTTATTAATAAAGTACCACGTCACGCCACTTTCACGTGAAACTTTTACAATACAATACAAGAACAACTTTATTGACACCATAAGTAAAACATAACAGAAGAAGAAATAACGACAGAAGAATGGTACAAAAGGCGGTCTTATCGCTAAAAGCGATTTCTTCCAGACAACATCTCTCTTTTACGTCGTACTCGTACTTTGCGGGCGCTTGTTAACGAGAATGTTTCTACCCAGGAGGTTACGCCGGAGCTACGCACGGTTTTGAGCCGTAGTGTGCGTGCGTGAGTTCAGTCGTCAGTACAATTGTACAAAAAAAAATGAATTTCGCTTGCTGACCTAGTGACCTGATCTACTTTAAGTTCTGGTTCCGTTGAAATCAGTTTAAAGAATAATAATCCATCCATCCATCCAACAGCCGTAAGACTCCACTGCGGGACATAGGCTTCTCCTATAGATTTCCAATAAGGCCAGTTGGAAGCGGCCTGTATCCAGCGCGTTCCTGCGATCTTTATTATATCGTTAGTCCACCTAGTCGGTGGGCATCCTACGCTGCGCTTGCTGGTCCGTGGTCTCCATTTGAGAACTGTATGGTCCCGTCGGCCATCCGTTTTTCGAAGTTTGTGCGCATAAAAAAAACTTTCACTAAAAACGAAATCCGAAATACTACTGAACCCTAAAATTTTGATTCCAATTTTAATAGAAATAATCGGAATATTTTAGTCAGTCGCTCTCTGACCTTGCGGAAGTGAAGACGTTGTCTATCAACTCTTTCGACGATCGCGATGCCTAGACAGGCAGTCTAGGATACCTAACATTCTCAAATGTTTTTTTATGATATTGGTGATATGAATGGCAACAACGGTGCCGCGCACGAGCTAACATTTTGAAGATGGCCGCTTTCTAACCGGACGCGGACTTCTTAGATGGATGTGTCTAGTGTTTACGTCTGCACAGTACCTACTGGGAACTTTCACGAAAACAGAAACGACCCGGTGCTCGAGTTGGTTCAAATCGCGAGACGCGCATTCTGCAGTATTTTGAAGATAGCCCAAGGACCAGCACGCGTCGGGCAGGAGCGGCGAGGTCCGAAGGACGTTCAACAGCGCCCGCGCACTATGCGCGCCGCGTCCGCGAGCACCTGGACGAGCGGTTTCCGGGGCGGTGGTCCTACATGAGGCGCGGTGTGCTGACCACCCAGGTCTCCGGACTTTACGTGATTAGACCTTTGATCATGGTACATTGAAAATGTTGTTTATTCTGTGCCGTGCGACTCCAGTCCAGAGAGAAGATGAACCCTTTGCATCGTGGCGGAATTTAAATGTGGTGAACGTGAGAAAATCTATGGCTCGACCACGGCTCGACGTACTCGTACCTACGTACCTACTCGGTTGTGCTGCGACCGGGGAGGTTTGCATTTCGAGCCTTTCCTTTGACTTTTATTGAGTGTTTGTGGACGCCCTTGTGTGTGTTAATTTTAAGTAGGTTCCTAAGTAGGTATGTGGCAAATAAAAATAGTGAATTTAAAAAAACGTATCAATTTGTTTTTTTCTATCATTTCTGAGTGCCCATAGGACCTAATTACCTATGTAGGTCATTTTAAACGCCACGATAAGATAGGGTAAGTACCTACATGCTTAAGTACAAGCTAAGTAGTGTCAAGAAACCTTACAATTAGGTAAGTAAATAGATATTTGCCAAAAACAGGATACCTAAATTGATTATCTACTCATGAAAATTCCTAGGTACATATTCAAGTTACGCACTAAAGTAAAACGTTACCTACCTACTTTCTTTTTGCGATCCACGAATTTATAGCTGTTCTTAAAACTGAATTAGGTCTCGACTAGGTCAAGGGACTAGGTCTGAGAATCTGTAGGTAAGTAGCCTCCTTCAACAGCATTAGGTAGCCTAACTAGTTAGCGTGTCAGGCCGACGGCAGCGGGGGAATCAGCAGCGGGGCGCGGAGCCAGCGGCTTTTGAAACGAGGCCACCGACCTCACTAGTTTAGGGTTGTCCAAAATAATATGAAAAAAATATTTTTTAGTTTTGTATGGAAAAAATAAGATGACTTTAGAAGTCTAAAATTCATACAGGTGATTCGTGACTGGATATACATACATGCCGTTCAGTATTGTTGAACCGTTCTGTTACACGTTGTATATAGCACATGCCAATGGAAGACCACCGATTTTGTGAGATGTAAAAACTAGAGTAAACGCAGAACTGGTCTGGTCACACGATGACGTTGTTTCTACAAAAATCATATTCTCAATGCAGTAGACAGAAAGACTCGTTTCATAATAGGAGTAATTATCACGATAATCCTGGGATTTTATTTCAACAGTATCGAGTAGCATTTTTTTTTTTTTTTTTTTTTTATTTATTTCGAATAGGTTTGCGTTTGACTACACACTGCCTGATGTTAAGCAGATGTGCGGTCTAGGATGTAGCACGCTTACCTAGAAGATACCTATTTACTCGGGATTAAACTGATTATTTGTTATTTAAACTCTCAATTTTCCCTTGTATGATTTCAGGGGAGATTGCATTCATTACGGTCACCATATTTTTCAGTACGCCATTTATTGTACATGTAGTACACATGATATTATGGTTTTAAGATATTTATTTTCTCAAAGAATTACATAAAATTCACTTATGAGAGAAAATAAAAACATATTCCGATGGATTTATATGAGAATTCGATAACATCTCTATTCCATTTAGATCAGTATCTTGAAATGAGTCCAGTATGTTCAATTCGTTGTAATTTATTGCTGCGCAAGGTGTCATTCCACTATCAAGATATTTCTTAAAAGTTTCTTCGGTTTCCTGGCTGCATTTTAGTAAATTCAAGGCTTCGGCAACGTAAACTCGATGAGAGTGTTCGAAACCTATGGTCACTAACACATAATACCTTTCCGACAACAGTTTGTCGTTTCGAATAGTGTCCTTGTTAACTTTTTAGATAACAAAGTCTAATTTAGCCTTACAATTTTGTCCACGAGATGACTTCTCTGTCTTTCTTTTCTTTCGTCTTTCGAAACAAGAAGCGCTTCAATGAAGGATATGACTTTCAAACTATCCAATTAGTGTTCGTATAATTTGATAATTTTTTAATAAACTCGTCGATAAACTTAACATATCGTTCTTGCGATTTAGACTGAAGACTGATCAAAATAAAGATTTTGATCAGTCTTCAGTCTAAATCGCATGGAGTACTTTTCCTCCGATTCAAAATCCAGGTTCTCGATAAGTCCACATTGTTCGGTTATAAAACGCCCTAAACTGGCTTTATCTATCATTATTCGTACTTTTTACGCTATTATTTATCACTTTATAATAATCTTCACAACGTACTATGAACTTATGACCATTTTTTTTAAATTAAAAACACTTGAAATCACAATCTTCGATCACAACTTAAACAGTACTAATCTATGTTTTGAATTAATATTTAGTGTATTTCCGCTATCTTGTTGTAGGCAAATAAGTTTAAGGGCATTAAGTGCATTTATGGAAAAAAAAAAAAAAAAAAAAAACTACAAACAATTCCTAATATTACAATAATTATACATTTAAAAAACTTAATTTTACAAAATAGATAAAATAATAATAAATATCACTTATTTTCACTACACTCTATATTATATATAATATATAAATGTTTCGCAAAATTTACTGGAAACAAGCCACACTTTGGAAAACAACCACACTTTCCAAATTTTACATGTGTGTGAAAAAGGTTTTCGCCTAAACGTTTTGGAGCATTTAGAGATAATGAAACATCAAAACAGAGACAACGAGCTGCTGAACGATCAAACTACCGTCACATCCCCGTTGCTGCGATGCTTCATGGGTGAGTCAAGTATGACGCAATCACGTGATGACGCACCGTACACAGGCAGCGGGCGGTAGTATATAAGGGGTGACGGCGCGGCGCGGAGCCATTCTTGCGAGCGACCTCGAAGAGTCAACACGTCCTGAAGATGCCTCGTTGAGAGGCGAAACACGTGTCGAACAGAGTGTAGTGCAGTGAGAATAAGGGTGTTATTTATTAGTGAAGTGTTTTCAATATTTTGTCATATTATTTTCAAAAGATTTTTATAATATTTATTAGTTGTTAACGGATTATTATTGTACTTTTTTAAAAATATATATAATATAGAGTGTAGTGAAAATAAGTGATATTTATTATTATTTTATCTATTTTGTAAAATTAAAATTTTTTTTTTTTTTTTTTTTTCCATAAATGCACTTAATGCCCTTAAACTTATTTGCCTACAACAAGATAGCGGAAATACACTAAATATTAATTCAAAACATAGATTTGAAGATGAATTTCCGCAAAGTAACGCCTGATTCAATCAACTATCTTAAACAGTACTGACAACTGACTCGCACGTTGTGTGGGTCGCACAAAATGATGCAACAAACAAAATATTGCGCCAGCCGCGGGCGAAAAGGATAGAACGATTGAAATAGTAACGTGCCAAAAGAGTATTAAACGATTGCATGGTTGCGGTCGGGTATGGTTTTAAATACTTACGCGGGCGTATACTAAATCGAATGTATACCCGATATCAACACGCGCCAGTGACGTCACAAACGTTAGGTAAAGGTACGCTTTATTGAAATTATTTTTCTTTACTGGATTTGAAAATATACCCGACGGCAACGCGGTCATTGACGTCATGAGCGTTGTGTGAAGGTATAGATTCCATATATGCCTCGACGTACCTACGTACTCGGTTGTGCTACGAGCGGGACGTCAGCATTTGGAGCCTTTCCTTTGACTTTTATTGAGTGTTTGTTGACGCCCCAGTGTATGTGTTAACTTTAAGTAGGTAGGTATGTGGCAAATAAAAATAGTGTGATTTAAAAAATCTATCAATTTCTTTTTTTCCATCACTTCTTGAGTGCCCGTAGGACCTAATTACCTAGGTAGATAATTTTATACGCCATGATAAGATAGGGTAAGTACCCACATGTACCTATAGCATTTGGTTACTTTCAAGAGTGTCAAGAAACCTTACAATTAGGTGTTTGCCAAAAATAGGATACCTAAATTGGTTATCTACTTATATGAAAATTCCTATGTACACATTTAAGTTACGCACTAAAGTAAAACGTTAAGTAATTATGGAACTAGATAGAAGTACTCGTAGGTACCCTTCTCAATTTCTTTTCGCAATCAACTAATTTTTAGAAGTGAATTAGGTCTCGAATAGGTCTAGGGACTAGGCCTAAGAATCTGTAGGTAAGTAGCCTCCTTCAACAGCAATACGTAGCCTTACTAGCATTTCCTTGTTGATTTTGAACCTAAAACTAAAATATAAGGCGCCGGCCGCGCTCGTAAGCCAAGTTCGCGTGTCGGGCCGACGGCAACGGGGGAGCGAGCGGGGCGCAGAGCCACGGCGCGCTGTTGGCGTGCGGCGCGGGCGGCGGCTTTAATACTAAGTAGAATACTTATAATCTATATTTCTGTCACAAATCGGCTCCACCACAGCATATGCTAGCTGTGAACCAGCGCTGGTCTTCCGGTGGAGCCGGCAGGTGACATCACATGAAGCCGTGTGCTCAAGACATTCAAATGATTTGTAATGTCAACTAAAAAAGCCAAATCACACAACCAATCAGGATTTTTAAGTTCCGGGATATCCCTTTGCTTTCCCGCCAGAAACATTCCAATTTCGTCTATTAAATTTAGAAATCGTCCCAGTGTCAATCCACGACTTAGCCACCTTACTTCTGTATAATACTTCTGAAATATCCATATTCGCTTTCGAAGTCATCAAGGAATTGTTTGAATTGCCTGTGATTGAGTCCCCGTGATTTTATGAATTTTACAGTCGAAACTACCACTTTCATGACATTTTGAAATTGATTTTTTTTAGAACAGAGGGCTTCTTGGTGTATAATGCAGTGAAACTGCATGAGATCTTCAGCGTTTATGTTTTTTTCTTGCAGATGCTTTTTCAGCAAAGTAACTAGCCCGGAATTGACACCAATCATCGAAGGGGCACCGTCAGTCACAACTCCCGATAATTTTGATAAGTCCAAATCAGTTTTTGAACACTCATCCAAAAGTACATTGAGCATATCAACTCCTTTGGTTTGACCTTTCAATGAACACATTCCTAATAACTCTTCTAAGACTTCAAAATCTTGAGTAGCACCTCGTATGAATATGAGAAGTTGAGCTGTGGAACTAATATCAGTGGATTCATCGAGTGCTAATGAAAAAAATTCAATTATTCTAATTTTTTCTGCTAATTGTTCCGCAATATTACCTGACAAAGACAATTCGTCTTTGGAAAGAATGATGTATCTCTTTCATGCAAAACTTTAGTTCTGAACATAGCTATTTTAAGAGAAACGGTAAACTGCAAGAGAGGAAAGCGTCAAATGGAACTTTACAACTTTAAAACCGCGGTTATAAAGACGAAGTCTTTGGTACATTGATCAGCAGCTTTAGACTTTTTACATCACCATGCGGGTGGAACCGTGGGACTTGGAAAGTCAAATAAATCTAAATTTAAACAATCATTAATAATTAAAAAAAATATTTTATATGTTTAAACTCCTAAACTTATTCTAACATCATTATTACCGTCATTATCATTATTCTAAAATGATGTCTTCGTCACTGTCTGATCTTTCTCTCCTTGGTCTTGTCGTGGGTGTAGAAGGTATTCCCATGAGTCGAGGTTGGGTTGATGTTGACGGTACCGGTTGTGATACTTCATTATCATTATTCTAAAATGATTCTTCGTCACTGTCTGATCTTTCTCTCCTTGGTCTTGTCGTGGGTGTAGAAGGTATTCCCATGAGTCGAGGTTGGGTTGATGTTGACGGTACCGGTTGTGATACTTCTCTTCCGGTCACCTTGGTTGTATGAGAAGTTAAGACCCTTAATGATTCTTCAAACTTCTGAATCCCTCTTTCAAACCTCATGATAGTTTCCGTCCCAGTATTAGAGAGTGTGCTTTGGTTGGAGCCTTGAGCAGAGGGTTTTGAATTGTCTGTTCGCCCGGTTGTTGTGTCTATGATAGTCTGAATTATAGATGCTTTCAGATCATAATAACAGAGAGTCTACCGGGGTTTCGTCTGACCCAATTATTACTCCTTGTTTCTTCCACCTTTCATTTAAGAATGGAACCATAGTCTGGTTGAGAGAGTTCCAAGCTTGTTCTGGGTCCGAATTTTTTATATGGTTCCATCTCTTCGGGAAGGCTTGTCTGTCTGTCGCATAGAGACTATTCAGATAGAAATACCACATGTTTCCGACGAAAAGTGTCCTCGGACAGGGAGTTCTAGGTAATGCAGGGTACTTCTTTGACTGTTCTGTCTCTATAGGATCATGTTCCAGCTCATCATCCAAGATGTCTTCATCCTCATCATCATTGGGCCTTGATTTCTTGTGAGCTTGCTCAACCTTCTCATCAGAGCTTTTAGATGTTTCGGGTTTACCAGAATCTTGAGTCTTCGGTATAACGTCATTATCTGTTAGAGATAATCCGGCATCCTTCCTAAGAGAGTCTAGTAAATTCTGGTTTTTCTGCGTTTTAGTCCGTACGCTTTTCTTGATGGATACGTAACTCTTGATGTATTCTAGTATGATGGCTTTGGTTTTATGCTTAGACGAAGATTTTATGAGACCCGAGTCAAATATCTGTTCAGTACTTATCGTGTTGATCACCACTAGTTTTGGATCATCCGGAGAGAGCTCAGATTCTAATTGAATTTTAACTTCATCAAGACAGGACGCGACCATTGATACAAGTGCCTTGTTGGTCATCTTGAAAGGGTTTCGTTTAATGTGAATGTCTTTTGTCCGTTGTTTAAACTTAAATATTTACGAAGCATTTAAGTTGTTGTGGAGGAACAGGAGTTGCGACACTTTTCCCGGTTTTAAAAGGCTTCTTCTTTGGTTAAGAACCTGACCAGCATTTGAAAAAACCCTTTCGCATGGCACGGAGGTGACTTGTATGCAGAGTCTTTTGAGCATATACATATATAAATGCGGATATATTTGGCGCCTGCTCCGCCAGTATTCTAAGGGATCACTTTTTCTATCAATGTACTCCTCGTTGATGTACTTGTCAAATTCTCGTAACCCACCTGCCACAGGATTCGCTGGGCGTGTGATAATTGACATCTCGCGGTCAAAATAGTCCCATATGCTTTTTATAACCGGCGCATTTAGCACTTCAACAGGTGAAGGCAATGACTGTTGTTCTGGGACCTCTTGTTCCAACCTTATCTCACCAACGCGTTTTAAGCTGTCGCAAGCTCTGTTGTAGGATTCATGGTCCGGAATCCTTTACGCTTGCAAATATTAAGTAATTTTGGTTTGTTTTATTGTGATTATGCGTTGTGTATGTAAATCTACTATTACAGGTGATTCCGGATATCCGTTAAGAACAACTTTAATGACACCTATAGTGGACGCCCAGCCCGTTACTCCCCAGAGATACTACACCGACTTGCATTGTCAGGTTCGGAACACAATAGAACGCTGTATTGGCGTGCTCAAGTCTCGTTGGAGATGTCTCTTGTTGGATCGAAAATTGCACTACCATCCCACGCAGGATTTATAACTAATGCTTGTGTAGTGCTACACAACATTGCGAATGCAGCAGACTACCGGAGCCGCCATTAGAACCATAAGAGCAGCAGCATGAAGCAGCTATGCAGGTCTCTAAATTATTTTGTGTTTTAGTTTTTTTTTTTATTATCACTTGGTTTATTTAAAAAGCAATATGTGTATATTACAATGAGTCAAACTTAAAATTAAAAACTAAACTCATGCGATCATACCTGGTGTAAAGGAGCCCAAAATGCTGGCCGCATCACCCCGCTGTATGGCGATGGCCATCCTTTGCACCAAATACTAGCCAGAGCGGGAGTCATTGGTTTTATCCCTTAGCCTGCACCCTATTTCTGAAATCAAACTTTTGGCTTCACTGCCTCAACATCCCATCGTCTCCACGGCAATAGACACAAAAAAATAACTGGCCTCCAACGGGGCATACTTTCGCCGCTTCTTGTCAGTAGCGTCCTCCGCCGCAGCCGCCGGCGTGTGGACGGTGCGACTCGCAGCAACAGTGCTGACGCGAGTTGCGTCCCAAACCAGGCACCGACCGTTCTTCCACGGCACCATGGTCAACCCGTCCGGCCTCTTACCGTCCGACCTCGAAAGTCCAGGCGGCTCCAACACGCAGGGAACTTTTGCCGCTACTAAGGCTCTCCGGACTATATCATTCAGGGCATGATGACGCGGATACCTCCCCGCGCAGCGACGACAACTCAATGCATGATGGCCATCAACGTCCACCGTGAAACCGCAGGTGCATACATGAGGTTCACACACCTTGCTTCCCAGGCGAAGCGCCACCGCAACACGCAAAGAGTTATCATCCAGCAATGTACCCAGGTGAGGCGAAGGAAGCGCGTGCAGCCATGTCCCGGAGTCTGGCCAAGTCCGCTCCCGCGGAATTTTCCAAGGCCTGCTTGTGAACAAGCCTGGCTCCCATATCGTCCCAAGCACGCTGAACCCCGAGAGCGTCCGGGGCCGCTGTCTCAAAGTTACGAGCGGACCAAGCTGAAGTCGCCTCAGACACAAAGGGAAAGCTCGCCCTATCGCCATCTAAACGGAGAATAACAGCGACAAGGTTTGCAACCCCATGCGCCGACGCGAAAAATGCCGGCAAGCCCACATCACGCGCAGACCGTACCCCAAGTCCCCCATACCTTACTGGAGCAGCCGCCTGAGCCCATTGCAAATCGCTCAACGACACATTGAGAATAGACTCAACTGAAGATTTTAAGGTGTCGTCAAACGATGCCACCTCTTCATGACACAGCCAAGTGGGTGCAGTTCCCAACCAATAGGTGATCTTGGGCAGGGCAAAACACATGCGTAACAAGACCATGGCTACATGAGCGGATAAGCCCTTAAGACGTCTATGAGCAGTCCGAAGGAGCTCAACACGCGACGAGATGGCCTCAGGCGCCGCGTCAAGAAAAATAGGAGGACCCAGAAGAGAAAAAGTACTAGAGGAAAGTTCAATGAGACCAGACAAAAGCGCATTAAAGCGCGAGAAGTGTGTACGAGCTTCAACACAGCAGGGGAAAAATTCACATTTCGACGGATTCACCTCAAGACCCAAAAGTTTGAGGCGTGGAATAAGAGTTTGCAAGTCCTGGAACACGTCTTCTGGTGTACCTCCAAGAGTTCCGTCGTCTAAGTACCACAAATTCAGTAAGATATGCTAGTGCATTTTAATTTTAAATGCGTCTTTACCTTCACTGATGTCTGTCTAGAAATCTCTCAGTTGCATTTGCCACCCGCCCCATTTCTCAGCAATCAAATGTAGAGCCTGGGCCGTGGCAGCATCTGCAGCAGCTCTTTGTATCTCCACTTGTGATAAAATTCTGCTTGCCTCATCAAGAGGTGCAAGTGGACGACCTAAAACAAAATATCAAAAGTTTAAGTTTGTATGTTCGTTCCTACTATATTTATTATCATAGTGCTGAGTTAGTCAGCACTATGATAGTAAATATTTGAATAAAATCTAGTAATGGGACAGAATGTTTAATCTTGGGACAATAAATGGTTATAATAGGCAAAACTGGGCTGCAAGTTCATAGTAGTGTATCTATTCGTGCCATTTCACAGTATTTTTTTTTTTTTTTTTTTTTTTTTTATTTATTTCCATTTACAATTTTAATTTCTTAAAAAAATAAATAGGTGCCGCAAAACTATAGCAAGTTTGTCGCGGCACTCTTGTTCCCACACACGCTGACCAATATTTTATAATTAATATGTGCTAAAACAGTACTTTGACATAAATACAATAAATGGGCAGTAGTACCCATGTATGTATAGACAAAAAACAAACACGCATCAATTCATCAAGTCAATCAAGTGAAGTTGCGCACGAGTCACCTATAGCAGGTACTCGAGCTCCTCGAGCGACATTCTCAACTAGAACCGGTTCTGGCCGACTCGACGCAAAACATTTATATACAGCATGATACAAAAATGAAAAGATTTTACGCTATCTCTTAAGACTAATTGTGTTATATTTTTTGTAATTTACATATATCTACATACTCGTAATAACTACATAATACATAGTACAATAACCATAAGTTTATTGTTATTATCGTTATATGAAATTAATGTTCTACGAGGTTAATCAGTTATTAATATTATTATAAAAATATTGCTTAAATTTTCGTTTGTAATTAGTGGTCGTCATCTCATCTATCATATTTTTTGGTATCTCATTCATAAGAGTCGGAACCAGAAAAGCCACTGTTCTCTTTCCATACTGGTTATGAAACCTTGGAATTCGAAGCTTGTTTTGGGTGACTTTTCTGGTTGGGATACCATGCGTTATGGGAACTTGAATATCCTTATTTTTATATTGCTCTATTAAAATAGACATATGTACCCTGGTATGAGCTGGCAATATATGACAAAAAACAAATATATCAAGCAAGTTTTCTTTATACCTCTTTCTAATGCTAGAAGGGACTATGAGTTTGAGGATCCTAGTCTGAAGGTTACTTATTTTGTCAATATACGTTTTATATGTACGCCCATAACTCGTAATCCCGTAGGAAATTATTGACTCCGCCATCGCGACGTACATATTCAGTAATATTTGGAACGGTACCTTTGGTTTTAATATATAGAACTTTGCTAGGATAGCTCTTAACTTGTCACATACTGAGTGTACATGGTGTCTCCAGTTAAATCGGTTGTCCACTATTAGGCCCAAATAAGTGTGATTGGACACTTGTTCTACTGAATCACAGGTACAGTTGATACCAGTAGTATTACAAAGAACGTGTTTATGGAGACAATCATGGCTATGAGCGACAATTCTGAAATTCTCAGTATGCTTCGCGTGACTTGAGTGGACATAAACTATCTTTGTTTTGCCAGCGTTTAAAACCAGCCCTGCATCGTGCGACCATTTAGCAACCCGCGTAAAGTCTTCTTGTAGGTGTTTAACGGCTACGCTAAGGATCTTGTCGGACGCCATTAAGCATGTGTCATCGGCATATTGATAGACAGAACTGTGATTGACCACATACTCCATGTCGTTCACATAAGCTAAATAATGTACGGGCCCCAGAACAGAGCCTTGTGCGGTTCCTTCTGTGACGTCTATGTCATTGCTATACTCTTCTGCTATCCTAACGCGATATCTTCGATTTGTTTGATAATCTTCACCCCACTTCAGGATTGGCCCTCGAACTCCAGTATTATCCAATTTTTTCAGTAGCGTGTCATGTCTAAGCGTATCGAACGCCTTGCTAAAATCAATAAAAAGAAGGATAACATGTTCTTTACTGTCTAAGCACTGGTTGACTTCGTCTGTAAATTTAGATAATAGCAAAGTCGTAGACTTATTTCTCTGAAAACCATATTGTGCAATAGACAGCACATCATGTTTGACGTAAAAGTCCTGTATCTGTTGACATACAAACTTCTCCACTACCTTGTCAATTACGGGTAATATAGTTATAGGCCTATAATTGCTATAATCTTTATGTTCACCTTTTTTATATATTGGTCTTACTATGCCCGTTTTGAGTTCCTGGGGATATTTCCCACTAACTACGCTATTGTTGATTAGTTTAACCAGCACTGGCAGTATTTGTTCACACAAAGCTTTTACATCAATACACCTAATGTTATCCATACCCGGAGCTTTTCTTGTATTCAAACTATTTACAATTTTATGCACGCTTTGACAGTTCGCTTTTTTGAATAACATTGATTTGTTTTGTGGATACCAATATTCTGACTCGTCTAACAAGAGTTTGCTACACTTAGGCATTACCTTTTTAACGCTTTCACTAAATTCTCTAGCAAAATTATCAGCTATAGATTTTACATCTTTTTTATTTTTGTTGAAAGCTCGCAAAATAGCCTCATCCACCGACGATTTATTTCGGCCAGAGAGAGTATTCAGTATTTGCCACAGCTTACGTTGGTCACTTTTATGTTCGTTTATTAGATTTAGGTAATATGTATTTCTATGTTTTTCTATTAATTTATGTGTTTTATTTCTGTAGTTATTATATTCGAGTCGAAGAATTTTATTAGTGGGATCTTTCTTCCATTTCATGAAAAGTTTATCTTTTTCCTTACACATTTTATTTATTTTACTATTTATCCAGGGGTCTTTATTTCTTTTACTGGACATATTTATTCTCTTTAAGTACGACGCAGCATCGTAACAATGATTAAATTCGTCTTTTATGTACTTATATATTTTGATAGGACACTCTGTATCATTAACACTACTCCAATCAATTTTCTGTAGCAACAAGTTTAGTTTAGGTTTATCTAACATACGAATATTTTTTGTATCATGCTGTATTTGTGCTCCGGTACTGACTGTGCACGAAACAATAATCACGCGGTGGTCGGCCATAACAGTGCCCAGCGCGGCCGAGTGAACGTCTGACAAGCGCGTCCTAGCAAATATGTGATCTATGCAGCTTTGCGTTGTTATAGTGCCTAGTTTTTCTATTCTAGTATAATCTGATATTACACTTGTCAGACCACACTCGGACATGCTGCTTATATAATGCTCCTGTACAGCGCAGTTAGATTTTAAATCGATGTTTGCGTCACCGATAAGGTAAGTATCGTATCGGAGGAATGAAGTGCTCATAAGTAGGTTCTTAATTTCCATGATGAAAAGGTGCTTGCTATTATTTGGAGGTCTATACATTGCACAGACATACGTGGAGTAATTTTTTTGTGTAGTTATTTGGCCAATTAAGGCCTCACAATGACAAAGGTTGTGGTGTACTTTATTAAATGTGTGAGTGTTCCTCACGTAAACAATTATCCCTCCTCCTCTTCGGTTCTTTCTTAGTTGACTGTGCATTGTATAGCCACTTACGTTGTACATAGCAACAACTTCCACAGAAACATTGACTTCTGTGAGTATTATTACATCTAGATGTAATTTAGAGCAATTAATAAAGTGGGTAAGGTAACAAAAGTTTTTCTTTAGTGATCTGATATTAACATGAACAATATTAAATCTATATTGATGTGGGGCAATACCTGATAGACGCTTATTGAAAACATTTATATCAGTGCAATCAAAAATTTCTTCATGGTCTTGAGGTAGTTTTTGGATGCCTGATTTTAAGAAATCTGCTATCGATGAGTGTTTGAGCTGTCCAACTGCATTGATAGTATACTTTCGAAGTCTTCTTCAGATCGCACTACGACAGGTTTAGCATTGTCTTCCTTGCGAGCAAGCACTTTTCCATCCTGGAACCATACGTATTTATAGGACGGTCTCAGTTTCTGCTGCGCCTGCCACAATAGTGTTTTGTTAGCTTTAGTTAAGGCTCTGCGTAGAAATACTTTTGACTTCGCCTCGTTCGAAGGAGAATTATTTATTACATTTTCCACTAGCAGTGATTGTTTCCTCGCAGCACGAATCCAAACATCCACTTGTTGAGCCTGGTGTAGACCTATCCGAATGGTACCTGTTTGTCCGTTTCGACCTTCGATTCGCTTAACAAATGTGACTTCAGTCCTGTCCAATTCTAAGATTGATGCTAGGCTAGAAGAAATGTTCTGTAAGTTTTCTTCTTGAAGTTTTGGTATCCCAGCGACTTCGAGAACATTATTTAACATTTGCTGATCGATAGTGCGGACGTATTGCTTCAGAGAGCTAATTTCGAGCTGTAGGTGAGCATGTTCGTTCTTGAGGTTTTGATTGATATCATCAACTATCAAACTAGTATTACTGTACTGTATACTATACTGTATCAGCCTGTTAATAGTCCACTGCGGGACGTAGGCCTACCCACAGAGGGTGTTTGGGCCATATCCACCACGCTGGCCCATTGCGGGTTGGTGGTAAATACTTACTGCGATATCTCGTTTGCCGCTGTCTTCGAGATAGAGGTGGAGCACCACTTGCAGGCGACAAAGCTGGGGGTGAAACTGCTGCTGAGGGAGGGGGTGGGGAGGCTGACGATACTGGGTGCTGGATGTGTAGTTAAAGATGGACCCATGATAACATTTTCTAGATCAAGCCTGAAACATGTGTTAAATTCAAATTATTGAAAACAATTGGCAAGTTTTTTTTTTTTTAATTTTAACTAAGAACACTCTTGATGAATACTGATTTCAAACGAATAACTAGGTAATTATGAAAAATAATATTCACAAAATACTTAATGCAGTGCGAGAAGTATACTTAGCACCCCGTAAAAGTTTTTTGCTATCTCCAATCTAAGTTTTACTAATTATCTATTTAGTTTACAATGCAAACACACAGAAACACAAACAAGTAGGTTTTACTCACGTTATGGAATCTTCAGAATGTATTTCAGGATCCTGCCTTGATGTAGATGGCTGTGGTGGACCCTAAATTAAAAATAGCTTGTTATTACGATAATATGTACTTTATCGGTGTTATACTGTTGCGGGAAATATTATGATATTTTTAAGATATTACCTGATCAGGAAAGGGGTCAACCCTGACTTGTGCTGCTGCCTGACCAAACCCAGGTTCTAGAATAGCCAGAAACGTGAGTCCTGGCCCGACAGACTGCTTCCACGAGGAGGACCTCCAACCGTGCCGCTGGCATCAGCATTAATGTCAGCAACTATTTCTTTTATAGTTGCTGACATACTGTAACCAATAGAAATCAAAGTTCAAGCTAAAATTGCTATTGTACACCACCACAAAAAGACTGCTAACACATACCGGCTCTGTCATAGGTATATTTTCAGTAAGTCATACTACAGAACCAAACTTAATGACAACTATTATAACAAAAATGTACTTACAATAGACCACTATTTGGGAGTTTTGATAACCCCAGATCCTGCAGAGTTGAGGATAGGGTTCATGATTTCTCGAGGTTTTCAATTTCTCGGGTCTCGAGAATTCTCGAGGCTAATTTCTCGAGGCTTCTCGGGTTGTCGAGAAATTGACATTTACGTACGTTTTCTCATATTATTCGGTTGGTTCCAATAACGTCAACAAATTCAGTGGTTTTCCTCTCAAATGAAAGTATTTAATTATTTAAGTATTTAAGTATTTAATTTGAATTAAAAACATTAATCTTATGAATAAGCTAATTATTAACTTTTTTGATAAAAATACAGAAATAATATTATTCAGACTCAATTATAATTACAGCACCATTTTTGGCTGGTTATTTAGAACTTATAAACAAAAGTAGCTTATATTAAACTAACCAAAAATTCAACATGAAAGAAAACGTTAATATCTTAACATATAATTAAATTACAATCACAGCACCATTTTTGGCTGGTTATTTAGAAAAAAAATCAACTTAAAACTTGTAAACAAAAATAGCTTCTATAAAAAAAAATAACATGAAAGAAAACGTTAATATCTTAAATTACGGTAGAAAATAAATGTAAATTATAATTAAATTATAATCATAGCACCATTTATGGCATGTTAATTAAATTAAAAACAAATTAACATTGCAAGATTTAATTTAGACCTAATTGTTATGTATCAATACATAACAATTAGGTCAGCTTACTCAGCTTACTCTTACTCTCTAGACAGATACATAACAATTAGGTCAGCTTACTCTCGTCTGATAAAATATGCCTTTACAAAAACTAAAGCATTTATAGCTTTATCAGACAGCCGGTTTCTTATTTCATTAACTATATTTCCTGAAATTGAAAACACTCTTTCATTTTCAGTTGAAGTAGGCTTAACTGAAAGCAAAGAAGATATAATAATACTACATACTGAAAGTAATGCTTTGTACATCGATTCTAAATTTGGTGACCTCTTCCCAGTCTGTTAAAAAAACTAGCGCTTGCAGCGAGATCAAAGGATGCCGTTGCACTTTAGGCCGCGCCGCCACGCAACAAAACAAACGGCGATTTAATTTCTGTAGGTATATGTAGGTACATGATTTCTCGAGTTCTCGACTTTTCTCGATCTTGATTTCCCGGGAACAAAACCTAACGATTTCCCGGGAATTCTCGAGCCGAGAATTAACCCTAGTTGAGGACACCAGCTACCTCCTCCCAAAGACGGGCTAACTCTGTCCGTCCCTGGGAGCTATTGTTATAACCCCGAGCGAGATTGGGGTTTTTCTCGAGGTAGTCCAGCAACAGATTACACTGCGCCTCAGATACTCTTAACGAACGTATTTCCATTCCTACAAAATGAGTCAACGTTTAATTCCAAAACTCATACATATTAAATATCTCACGACAAAAAAGTTATTTACTAGATGTTATAGTACTTAATTTTATTTAACTCCAACGTCCAAACCGTAAGTGCTTTGCCACACTAGACGGAACTTCCGTCGCCGAACTTCCGCGGCGGTCAATCCGTTCTATACGGTACCAGCCACACTGAATATTCAGTGGCAGATCATCAGTCGGCTGCCTGCGCTTATACGGTGTGGTCGTGAATTCGTGATGGATCCAATAGAAGTGATAGCTATTTATGAGGCATTAGAAGAAGAGAGAAGAAGAAAGCGTAAATATTGGGTTCATCCCTTAAATACTCTTCGACTAGAAATTGGGCAATTTCATACCCTGTATATGCAACTAAGACTTAATCCAGATAAAGCATTCGAATATTATCGTATGTCCATACAATCATTTGATGTATTGCTGAATTTAACTAAGGACTATATTACCAAGCAAAATACAAAACTTAGAACAGCTATACCTACCGAAGAAAGGCTGACCGTTACATTAAGGTAAGATAAATATTAAGGAACTATATGAAATGAAACACATTATTGATTAATTACTAAGTATATTAACTTTTTATTGAAAAAAAAATCAACTTTTAATTTTTTATTGAATTAAATTGCTGCAACATTTCCTCTATTATCTCGATTAAGTGGACCTATTCTGAAATATTTCGTCTATTTCCTCAATTGAGTGTGCTGTTTCAGTTTCAGCTGATTGAATTGGACGTATTTGAGTTTCAATAGATTCAGGTGACTGTATGGTTGAATAGGAGCTTGCACTGTTTGTATTCGTAGTATATCCTTGGTACATCGGCGGTGACACATCTCCTGTAGGTATACTATGTGTTGTAGGTGATTGTTCGTATGTGCTATAGCCAGGATGGTTGTAAGAATACGTTTGATTATGAGACATGTTAAATGAGTTACGATATTTGATTTTATAAATCAAATTCATCACTTCGATTCTGAACTCATAATTTTGTCTTTCATTTAGGCTCTTAATTTGAGGATGTAAAGAAAGTAAAAATTTCGTGTCGGCATCATCTTCAGCTGCTTTAGGTGATTGTTGCTTTTTATTCATTGCTGTAATTAAACTCTGTTGAAAGGCTGTCATTTTAGGTATTTTTTTCATTTGGGAGGTCCCTGAAACTTCTTCAATTTGAGGTGGAATAAAATTCTCAGTTACAGTTTCTTGTGCGTTTGCATTTCTCGGTTGAGTGTTTGTATTAGTTGATATTTCATCAAAAGAATTTTCATTTTGGTCATTATCACCTGCCGGAGCGCTTATGTTCCCCGATGAGACCCGAGACTCTTTCACCACATCCAAAAATCGCAGCAATTCAATGTACGAGTTTTTACGTTTCTTAGGTGCAGCACTTCCACTTCTTGTATTATCTTGTTTTTTTTTTCTTTTACGTAATAATCTCTTAAGTGCTTTCATTTCTTTTGAAGTTCATCCACTGTAAAATTAAATAATATATGTATCAACAAAATGTCAAAATAACTTAGCTTAGGGTGATATAGCTCCGATAGTGGCGCCCCCAATAGAAAATGATTAATTATAATTATTATAATTTATCTATACCACATATAGAAACTCCGCTTCGTTGACCCTCTCAAGACTACATTTAACTATGTTTTTACATATTGTATTAGCGATGCGAACTCTTAACTTCGAATTTGGAAGGCAAAGGTGCCACTTTTCTGTATATACGCAGAAGGTGAGAGTTGGCATCAATAGTAAATTATGTGAATTGATGCGAAACATTGTTTACTGTAGTCTTGAGAGATATTAATTATTTTAGATTGGGGGAGCCACTGGCGAGAAAACGTGATGATGCTGAACGTTTTTTTTGTTTCAGGTATTTGTCTACCGGAATGAATTTTAAAAGTTTATCTCACGATTTTTTGCTGGGAAGATCGACTTTTGCACAAATAATAAAAGAAACTTGTGAAGTAATTTGGAAAGTACTGCAACCACTTGAAATGCCCGAGCCAAATAAGGAATCATTTTTAAAAGTAGCAGAAGAATTCTATAAATACGCAAATTTTCCAAACTGTTTAGGAGCTGTGGATGGTAAACATATAAGAATAATTAATCCTGACAACAGCGGATCTAACTATTTTAACTATAAAAAGTTTTTTTCAATTGTTCTTATGGCAGCCGCAGATTCTAATTATTGCTTCATTTCTATCGATGTTGGATCTTTTGGAAAAGAAGCTGATAGTAATGTATTTAGAAGTTCAAATTTCGGACAGAAACTTTACCATGACATGTTAGACCTACCCGAGGATAAAATACTCCCCGGTACTACCGGCCCAGCACTACCATTTGTACTGGTAGCTGACGAGGCTTTCGCTTTACATAAACATGTTATGCGACCCTACCCCAATAAAACATTAGACATAGAAAAACGTACGTTTAACTACCGCCTATCTCGTGCAAGGCGTTATGTGGAATGTACTTTCGGCATATTGGGCAACAAGTGGAGAGTTCTTAATACGGCCATCCTTGTTAACCCGGATTTTGCTACAGAGATAGTAAAAACAACATGTGTTCTTCATAACTTTGTATGGAGACGTGACGGTTTGAACTACAACGACGAATTGTTAAATTCTGATCTACCTACATTACCAAACTGTAATACATCTTGACCCTCTAATGCCATAAATTCGAGAAATTTATTTAAAAAATATTTTATGGAAGAAGGTAAACTAGAGTGGCAACACAACTTCATTTAGGTAAGGTGACTGATATAATCATTGTTAAATAGGTTTATATGAATGATAGTTTCAATTAGTACCTACATGCATACGAGTACTTATAATTAGATATACCTAGGTATAGAAAATTAATAAAGTGATAAACTCACCAAGTTCTCGCTGTTTTGTTTCTATTTCACTATCCCAATTGTCGTAGAATATTTTCGCAATCTCTTCCCATGCTAGTTTCTATCCGGCTTTTCTCTAGAATCCCAAAGGCAAACTCTATTCTGCACTTCGATAATAAATCGTTCAGTGTCAAACATCCTGTGCGTGCGTCGTCACTGCGAGTCATCCGCTGAATGTGGCGCGATGCATACAAATACCTGTAATGCGACATTGCCGATCTTACGCTAACGGAAGATCGGTGCGCGCACGACCGAGCAGACGCGGCGAGTGAGCGGTCCGCTCCGAGCGACGGATCGTCCGCGACGGAACGACCTATCTTCCGCGTAGTGTGCCCGCTATTTGTATTTTATATGCAATAACATGTATTGGCGTTCCGCACCGGAAGTTCGGCGACGGAATTTCCGTCTAGTGTGGCAAAGCACTAACACTTATTTTGAAGGAATGGTTCGTGATTGAAACGTTCCATTGAAACATCCTTTCTTCGTAGTAAAAACAAATTAGGTCGAACTTGTGGCCCTTGTAAAAAATCCACTTCACATAGCCAGGGGACTTCTTTCTGGTAGATTTTTTTTAATCAATTGGTGGTCGGCAACAATATTTTACCTACGTTATAAACAGTTAGTGATTGTTTTAATGTTTAGAAACAGAGTTCACATTTAAAAAGAAAAAAAAGTTCATTTAAATACGTTTTCGATTATGTCTTATATTAAAATTTAAGGTTATATTTCTTTGTTTTTGCTTTTTGTTGCAAAGACGCCATTTCATTGCCAGGGTAAAAATGTAATTAGTTTATTGATTTCATTAAATGTTTTATCAATAATATAATAATGATACATAGACTGATATATCTTTTACATTTTGTATCTTATAATTATGGATTTTATTGTAAAATATATAACAGAAACAACAAAAATAATGAATTATTTCTTCACCGGAACTTACTGGTTATTTTTTATTCGTCTGGCAATGTTTTCGCTCAAAATGAATCTGCTGGTGAATTGAATTGTAGATGAATCCTCAGATTAATTGTCCATTTTACGCAAAATAGCAGAACGGCTTAGGATCTGCCAGAATTCTGTCTCTCTATGTATAAAAAGAGCGAAAAGTCGGTGGACAAGGGTTTTGGGCTAAAGTGAGGTATGAGATGTTATAATTCTCAAGGTTATGTATTGAAATCGATCGACCAATACACCTCGGTTGGGTCAAATTCGGAGAAGGCAAAGTGTAGTGGTTGATGATTTTGGTTGTTGAAGGTGAGAATTGATGCGAAATTACTTACTATTGTTTGAAAAGTTTATTTTACGTAGGCAATAATAGATTATGAATTACGATATGTGTAATAATAATAATAATAAACGTTTATTTCAGGCACACAACCCATATGAATAGACACAATTACACAACAGAAAAGAATAAACATTACATTAGTAATGGGTGGGCGCAAACGCATGCCTGTAATACGCAATTTAGCGCTCTCCGAGAGTAGTGTTTTAGTTGTAAAATTAATTAAAGAACGCTCACCTGTCGTGTTGATCATTTCACCATACATTTCTGATGAATCAATCATGCCTTGTAGTGAGTGGCCTCGGTGCCATCCATTGCTGGAATCCGAGTACATGCTAACTTCAAATCGAACTCAATTTTATTAGATTTGCTACCTTTTGGCTTTTCACATAAGGTGCTAATTTCACTAAATACCTGCTCCTAGTTCAATTTCTTTACTTGTTTTGATAAGTTTGAAAATATCTTTTGCACATAAATAAATATTTTGCGCCTCACCCAACTTAATAGGAGTATTGCAGCTATATCTGCTTTATCCCTTTTTAGTAAAATATTTTTATTTCTATTAGCTCATTATACGATCGTTCTAAACTATCTAGAGTTGTTTAAAATAATACCCAGAAAAAAATAGCTATCATAATTAAAAATAAAGTTCATAGTTCAATGCATTGCGATATCCACTACTTCAGGATGACGGCGCGCCGACGGAAAGTTCAGCGTTAGCGATTTTACGCGCTCGGTGTCATGTTTGGCTTGACTTTGTGTACTTTATAATCGCTTTTTAATTACAAATACTGAATAACACGTTGGAACTTTTTCACACTAAATTGCACTTAGATTTAAACTTTTGAATCGAAAATGCACTTTTTTTCTTCATTTAGGTATTACGCATTTGCATCCTCTCGACGTCTTTGGAAGGATGCACGTACATAGCTTGGTGAGTGTAGTCCAAACCTGCATCCAGTGTGACAGGAACGATAGATCCTGTATGCCGAATAGATGAATATCATCATCATACGAGTTTGCTCCAATAATGTGCCGTTGCTGCCGACTGCATTCCGTTCTGCATTTTATAATAACATCTCCTTTCATCCAACATTTTAGCGGTGTTATTGACTAACTCATTATTGTAATTTTAAAAACGTTCTTCACTACCCGAACCCGTCCACGGAATCCCCTGAATCGACGCGGCGATGGCGTTCGCGCATGGCACGGTCGCCATCAAACAGTGTTGCAAAAGTGAAAAATGTTTAATCGGGAAATTTGCCACCTATAAATCGGGAGAAATCGGGAGATGTTTTCGAAATAAAACACGAGCATTATTACTAATAAAATCATATAATAACAATAATAAATCATTTTTATTTATTTATTTGCGTCTTCGTACCACCCCTTACTCGCTATTTTGGAAAACATTTTGTCATCTATTTGGAAATTAAAACAATTTTGATTATTTTCTTCCACAAATCTTTTTGTGTGGAGAAGCCCTACTATCGAATCAGAGGAAAGTTTATTCCTTTGTTTTGTTTTCATTAAGTTAATTGATGAAAATATTCTTTCAACGTTCGCAGACGAGTGTGGCAAACTTAACACTTTAAAAACAAAGGAACAAATATTTTCAAACATGCGTGAACCATCACCATATTTCAAATTACTGACATTAAACCAAAATTCTTCTGTTTTTTCACTTAATGATTTGATTTCTTTAGTATTACGAAGCAAACGCCATTCCGTGTCAATATTTTGGTAATTATTAATGTCTAGTAAATTGGGAAATTGTCTACATATTGGTATTATTGACGATATATCACCTTTTTTTACGTTTTCTGGGGAGAAAGCCCCCAAATCTTTTAGTGCATTATTTTTGATTGGAAATCTTTGAATGATTTGATCACATGCCTCAACATAAAATTGCATGCATCTAGTTTGGAACAAGTGGATTTGTTCTGAGGTCAAGCTATTATTATGTGTAAGCAAAGTATTAATGGCGTTTGCTCCGTAATAAACCTCTGTAAAATTTACAAAGTTTTGTGGGTTTTTATAGTCAACATTTTCAAGAATGGTTCTATCAAGATAATCTTTTTTCAAAAAACAATCGAACAGAGTTCTTAAGATTCTACAAACATGCGAATATAAGACATGTATCTTGGCTGATTCAGATTGCATTTCTCGATTTAATTTATTGAACATTGGTAAAACAAAATCTAAAAACTGAAGAAAGAGTAGCGTTACGGAGTCGTTTAATTTGTTTAATATATTTGTGGCTGTTGTTACGTCATAATTTAATGAAGCATCAATAAAAAATAATTTCAGAGCTTGATATTGCTCCAATACTCTTGATATCGCCGCATGCACAGACAACCACCTCGTTTGACAAGGATGTAATAATTTATGTACTTTTAAATTGCAAAATGATTGAAATTCTTTGAATTGACCCGATCTTTTGGGGCTTGAAGCGAAATAATTGTATATATATCTAACTACTTCCTCGACAAAACGAGGTATTTTACTGCAGGCATATGATGCACACAAATGAAAAGAGTGGCATATACATTTCATAACAAATAAATTTTCTACGTCAGCTTTTAATAGTGTCATGACGGAATTGTTACGCCCCATCATGACATTTGCACCATCAGATGCGAAACCTATAAGGTTTTGTTTATATGGAATGTTATACTGTTTGAAATAATCCACAATGCTTTTATGCAATGTAACCGCGTCTGCAGAAATAACCGGGATAAGCCCAAAAAAATTATCTCTTACTTGATTATTTTTCACAAATCTTACAATTAAACACAGATGTTTGATGGTACTTCTATCCGTAGACTCGTCGATTATCAATGAAAACTTGGTGTGTCGCAGATCTTCACAGAGAGTGTTAAAGCTTTCTTCTCCGATCACATTATTCACAACTGCCTGAACCCTGGGACGGGAACACTTCACATTTTCCGCTATTTTGGAGTCTGGACAAACCTTTTGTATTAATTTTCCAAGATGGTCAGTTATTGCGTAAGGCAAGTTGTGTTCGGCAACAAAACCAGCAATTCGAATTTCAGCTGAAAAAAAAACAATTGAATAGGATGTACAAAAACGACTACCTAAGTAAGTGTGTATGTACGTGACTAATAATGTTATGATCTTAAATTAAACACACATACCTTCTCTCACTTGATGTTTGAATTGTACGACTTCTTGTGTCACAAAACCAGTGATTTTTGGTTGCACGGCAACATTTTTGATGGATTTGATATGTAGTTGATAAGCGGCATGTCTCTTAACTGCATCAAAACCAGATGATATATTTATATCTTTATTACAGCTTTGGCAATATGCATAAGTTTTTCCTTTTAAGCTTTCTTTTAACCAACCAGAGCATTCAGATCGCAATTCCCAATCCTTTTTATAATGTTGTTGGTATTTCTTCCGTTTAATTCCGGCACTAGTACTTGGGATGTTAACAGAGTCACTGTCGGAGTCAGACATCGTAAAACACAACAATATTACATGTTATTACTACAGGAGTTGGTAACTAAATGAAGGAACGGTACAAACTACAAACTAAACAATGTAAATAAGTATTTTATTAAAGTTTAAGAAATTCCCCTCGTATACTCGCCAGACGATAATCAACTTTATTTTAAGGTATTCCAGTGCAATACTGCAATTTTAGAAGGTCAGGTTAAAATATCAAACAAGATTTTTTGGGGAAAACCCGACAATAGTTTAGTTTTACAAGGTTTAATTTAGTGTTGCCGTATTTTAAAAACTATCTTCCATAAATCGGGAGATTGGGTCGCTAAATCGGGATATCGGGAGACGATGTCCAAAATCAGTAGATCTCCCGATAAATCGGGAACTTTTGCAACGCTGCCATCAAAGGAGGCGGGAGGTATTTATATTAAAATGAGACACATGTGATTCGGTCGACGTTAGGTTTAATAGTGTTCAATAATTATAGTCTAAATGCCCACTACAGTTATTTATATGAAATTGAGCAGTGTGCTTAGCATGAGAGTTGTTGAGATTTCTCAGTTTCACAGCAACGTGTTCTTCGAACACGTCTAACTCGTCCCTTTTCTTTCGTGATCCGTGTAATTCTTTTAAAATGTTTAATGCTTCTTCAGAACTGTTGTCTTGTGGTCTGGCTCTTTTCCTGTATGTGTTATGCTTAGGAGTGGCAAAAGCATTGTCTTTCTCTATATATCCTTTTTTGTCTTTTTCCTTAGTAATAATTATAACTTTTATCCTGTAATAAATTACAAAAAAAAATATTTTTTTAGTTGCCGAATTCGCCAGAAGAATGAGAAAAATTGTGAATGAGTTTGAGACAAGATAGAACTTTCCACAATGCATTGGAAGTATAGATAGTAAACACGTCGCCATACTGAAACCTATCGGAAGTGGTAGTGAGTACTACAATTATAAAGGCTTTTACAGTATTGTACACGTTAGTCGAAGCAAATTATAACTTTTTGTATGTCAACGTAGGCTGCCAGGGAGGTATAAATTATGGAGGAATTTTGCGCAAATTCAGAATTTCGAAAAAGAATGAAAAGTGACAAAAAAAGGAAGAACAAAAAATGTCCCGTTAGTTTCCGTAACCGATGATGCTTTTCCATTAGAAAGGCATTTACTAAAACCTTATGTCGGTCCGCAGGATAAAGATGCCAAAGAAAGAAAGTACAATTACAGACTGAGTCGTGCGAGAATAACTGTATAATACGCTTTCGGCATATTGTCGGCTAGGTTTAGAATTTTACGAACCACTATACAATTAGAACCTGAAATAGCGAAAAGTATAATTATTAATTATAACATGTGTTCTTCTGCATAACTATCTGAGAAAAAATAAATCAAGTTTGCTTTACGCTCCACCTGAATATTATAATCGCGAAGACAGTGATAGAAGGTTTATTCCTGGAGCGTGGAGATAAGAAAACCAACATCTAACGTCCCTGGAAGTTAAAGAAGAGGATGCACAAAATCCACCATTGGTAAAGAAGTAAGAAACGAATTTTCCAAATATTTCGCTCAAGAAGAGGAAGTTGACCCCTTACCGCATGGATTTTTAGATTTCATAATTTTAATTTATGATGTTCCTGTGCCTCGGTATCCATAAAAAATAATAAAAAAAATAAAAAATACATAGTTATCTAAGAATTAACAAAAAATAACAAGTTCCAATTTTGGCACAACATGCACTCTAGTTTATAAAAACATGTGTTCCGAATTCGTCACAATATGCAGCAGTACTTAGTAGTCATATAAAAAAAAAACAATTATTTATAAGCTTAAGTTTTTATTTCGAAATTCGTCGTCTGTAATATTCTCATCTTCACTGATGTCTGGTATAATTGCAGTACATCGATTTCGAGGGGAAATTGCATCTAAAACAAACAAAAATTTGACATTTTATATCTAGGATCTAAAAACGTACATACCGAAAAAGTCCGACTCTTCTCAATGTTTGGGAATCGATTTTCTAACCCATTTTTAGTTCATTTATGACAGAAAGTGCCAATGGGCAAAACTGTTGTTGCAACAGTTTTGTGCATGATATTTTTAGACATCTTGTCATGACTATGACAGAACTCCCAGTCATGTAAGTTTGGCCACTCATCGATTTAGTGGCCTCGTCAAAAGGTTTTAATATTTTGGCGAGTGGGCGCAAGAGATCCCACTCTTCATTGCATATTACTGGTAGTGCTGTATTGATTACTGCCATGCTGGATATCGGGCATTCTAGTAGGTACTTCTTAAATCAGCCTCTTTGACGTACAGTGCTCTTGAGAAGTTGCCTGACTCTTAAGCAATTTCTCAAGGGCACTGCTGCTTGTTTTGAAATGCGTTCTATTTTTTTTACCTTTTCCAAATTTTCTCCTACCTTTTTTATGCCACCCTGTACGACTAAATTGAGCGTGTGCACATAACATCCGTAGTGCCTCCACCCAATGTTATTTATCGCCTTTACAATGTTGGGACCATTATCAGAAGCAACGAAATTTACTCAATGTCTCAAGCCCCATTCGTCCACAATCTCCAGCAATTTTTTTCTATGTCGGCGCTTGTGCTGGAGTTTTCAAAGTGTGAACAATCAATAAGAATTGATTTTAATTCATACGGCGCTGTTAGAAAATGGCCGGAAACTGCAATGTAGCTTTCGTTAGCCCTCGATGTCCACAAATCTGTGGTTAAACATATTTTTACATCGTCGTTTGATTTGACGGCTTCCAACGCTTCATTCACTTTTAACTTGGTCTGATGGTAATTAAAAACGCCGGCAACATGGTATTTGAAATTGTTTTTCGGCTTGGCAATGTATACCCTGGTATTCCAGGATGCAAAATTTTAAAACATTTTTCCTCGACAAGTGAAAATGGTGAAAGTGAGCAAGTCTTTATCTATTTGTCGTTTTACGTTCGTCGTTGTTGTTTTTACTGAACTGAACTTGTCTAGCCTCTGTTGTTGAAGTTGACGGCGAACTGCTGGCTGTCGGTGAACTGCTGTTTCGGGCTGACTTGTCGAAGTTGTAGGTGTAAGAATCGGCGTAAGCACGATTGTTGTTGTGTAGTTTCTTCTGTTGGCTCTGGTTCTTTATTGGTAGTTATGGGCATAACTCTTTGGTATGTGTCGATATGTTTACGGCGTAAGTTAGCTCTCAAGTTCCCCGTCGAGGACTTATGGCTGTAGTTTTCTCCACAGGATATGCATTGGGCTTTTTTTTGTCATTTCATTCTTTGAAAAATAGTCTCAAATTCCACTTGAATTTATTTTAGACATAATGTCGGTTTTTGTAGTCAAAGCACTTGAAAGCACGTAATTAACACAATTTTCTCGTGGTGCACTCACATGTGATTAGATGCAACTTAACAGAGTAAATAGTCTAAATAGCCTAGCATCCAAATAGTCTAAATAGGGATACATCACGCACGTACACAAGTAAGATCAGCTCCGCAGAAAAAAATTCAAAACAATTGGATTTCTTGTAGCTACGCGCGGTACAGCTATACCATTAGACCAGTGACAGTGCAACGAGCCTGGATTCGTGTTGGCAGCCCCTAGGACCCCAGGGATTCGGAGCAAACAGTGAAAATATTTGGACAGATAGTCATCAATAAGGTTAGTCCGAACCAAGATCACGGGAGATCGCATTGTCGAGAAACGCCAGTTTGTCACGTCCGACATAGCGCGACCTTCGCCGATACCAAAAACCTCCGTCCACGTTCGCAGAGCTGCATGCTCCGACTCGTCTCACGCTACTGGCAGGCGCCTAAGATACCTCCCTCCGCCGAGTCTGACGTCACCCGTGCCCTCTGAACTCTGGCCTAAGGATTAGTAGAGGCGGATGTATTGAGTCGACACACATAAACTTCAGGACGAAAACACCACAACTACGGCCCCTGAAGCGGTACTGGCGTCGTCTTCTGGTACTGGACTGGACAGCACGCAGAACATCACCACCGAGTTCTGGCGTGTAAAGCTGTACGAATAGGAACGCATTACACCAGCGTATATGTTAGTCTAAGTCTGAGTTAATTTACGTATCACTTTGTTCGTTTCGGTTAATTTGGTTAATTCTATTCTTTTCCTTCAATTAGAGTCAATAATATATTTACTTATACGAGGGGTGATCTAAAAGTAATGATAATCAATAACAAACACAATGAATAAAATAAAAAAATAAATTTATTTCTCAACATAGTCTCCTAGCAAGTCTATACATTTAGTCCATCTCTTTTCTAAACCTAAAATTCCCTTAGAAAAAAAATCTTTATCTTGACTCTCAAAAAAGTCCTCAACCGCGGCCATCAGGACAGCCTCCGTCGCTATCATCGTCAAATTTCTTGCCTCGGAGATGTTCCTTGAGTCGTGGAAAGAGATAAAAGTCACTGGGGGCTAGATCTGGTGAATAGGGGGGGTGATCCACCAGCTCAAAGCCCGCTTCCTGAATGGCAGCCATGGCAATTGCAGCTTTGTGAACCGGTGCGTTGTCTTGATGGAACAGCACTCCAGCCCGCAGTTTGCCTCGCCTTTTCTCCTTAATAGCCTCCCGCAATCTTCTTATTTGTTCTGCATAGTAGGAGCCTGTAATAGTGGCCCCCTTTTCCAAGTAGTCCACCATGATTATTCCTTCAGCGTCCCAAAAAACAGACGCCATAACCTTCCCTGCTGAGCTTGACACTTTGAATTTCTTCGGCGTCGGTTCATCGGATCGTTTCCATGTCATCGATTGTTGTTTTGTTTCAGGATCAAAATGGTGGATCCAGGTCTCATCCATGGTCACAAAACGTGACAAAAAATTATCTTTGTCTGCCTGGAAATTTTCGAAATTTGCTCTTGACATATCGACTCGTTTCTTCTTTTGCTCGTCGTTTAACATTTTCGGTAACCAACGCGCGGAGACCTTTCTCATATGCAATTCGTTCGCAAGGATTCTTTGAATGCTGCCATATGAGATCCCTGTGACCTCAGCTACATGCCTGATAGTCACTCTTCGATCTTCCAATACAACTTCTTCAACTTTTTTCACATTTTCTTCAGTGAGGGACGTCGATGGGCGTCCTTCGCGGTGTTCGTCTTCCGTCGATGTTCTTCCCAGCTTAAACTCCTTAGCCCAGCGTGCAACTGTGGAATATGGAGGAGAAGAGTCCCCTAATGTTTCCACCAAGTCGCTATGTATGTCTTTGGTAGACATTTTTTTCAAGCAGAGGTATTTAATGACAGCTCTGATTTCGTGTTTTTCCATTTTGATGTTAACTCCTTGACAGTCCGTATTCAAATGAATGTAGCTCCCGGGAATCGTGGCCTATTTATATGATTTTTTTTTCCTGAACTAGTTGGTAATTGAACAAGTGACTGATATTTTTTTTGTATTTTTGTGTGCAGTAGAAATAACTGATTATCATTACTATTGGATCACCCCTCGTACTTTGAAAGGTCCGATCCGTGGCATCTTCGCTTCACAATCAAGGATACTCAAGAAAAATATAAAGGCCACCAAGTTGAAGATGACACTGACGCATGTATCCATCGTCGAGAGTCCCATAGTGACGCCCCAAGCTACCGAGGCCGAACCTCGCGTCTCCCAGTCCCTTGACATTCCGCCGCCGGCGTCACACACAGCCACTGACAGCTCGGCTGTATCGATTTCGGCCCAAGAGTCGAATTCGGTGTACGTGGCGGCGGTGGATAAGGTTGAGGGCTGGGAGCAGTGCGGGATTTCTCCGCCTAAAGATCTGGAGCTGAACGATGAGGAGTCAGATACAGTGTCTGAGTTGTCCAACTCGACCCGCTCCGCCAGAAGAGTCAGCATGCTGGTTGCAGACGTCTCCACGCGGACAGGGGTCGAGATGGATATGGCTACGAAAGTGGCAAACGAAGCGCTACAGAAAGGAAAGGATGCACTAGAGTCGTCTGCGAACGTTAAGCGGAAAATAAAGCAAACCGCAATCGAGACTCTCCAGACGTTATACGAAATCGTCCTTTCTTTAGCGGACTCCAGACACCGTCACATAACAGAAAAGGAGCGCGAGCGGACCAGGCATGCCTTGGAGCCTTTGTCAGCGGAAAGAGCGCACATCAAAGCAATGACCGCTCTTCAACAAAACCTGCTCCGGGGGGTAACTCTAGTCAGAGAAGACATAGCTGAGATAAGAAAGGAGTCGCAAACTATCAGAGACTGGCAGAGCTTTGATATAGGAGAAAACCTGAGTTTTCTGAAGCCTCCAAGTAACGATCCTGATAATGCAACAGACAGTTGGGGCCGCCCCATTCCAAATTCGGCCATTCATTCTGGTTCTGAAAGAGCAGAGTTATTGGCAGCATCTGAGAGACCCGTTTTCCGTCCAAGCGGCAACGATGGTGCCTTATCGGGTCTCTTCAGTGTCGCAATACAGAGCTTATTCCGTTCCATGTCTAAAACACCGCCTCCACAGACAGCGGTGACCTCGAGAGTAGTTTCAGCACCTCAGGCAACCCGAACGAGAGCCGACATGGGACAGGTCGATGCGCCCCGTTATATCGTAGCCTCGGCGCCACGGGACCACGCGAGAAATGCCTTTGCCGAATACCTAGTCTTATTGAGAGCGACGAAGAATGTCAATCTTAAGAACTGTGATAACATCCTCGAGTTCTTTATGCTGGGTGGTCCGGTAAGTGAGAGTCTACTAAAATCGAGACTCGAGGAGGCAGACGCAGCCATATACAATAACGTCACTTCCCAAGTCATCAGAGGGACCATGAAAGGACAGTATATGGCAGCTTACAGCGCAGTAAGTGGTTTTGTGGAGCTGGATGAGAGAGAGACGGAGCGAATAGGAAGACCGAAATACGCGATACCATTGAACGACCCAATTGTAGTCACCGCCAAGTGCACCAAGATAATGCTAGACGATAGAATCCTTGAGATGGCTAAAACCATCGAACGGAGCTCAGACGTCGAGGCAGGCTGGGTAAACTGGGCGGTACCAAAGATACAATGGGTCAACGGGGTACCAGGATGTGGCAAGACAACATGGGTGATTAGACACTTTGACGTGGATAGGGACGCTATCATCACTACAACAACAGAGGCAGCAAAAAATCTGAGGGAGAAGTTATCGCACCGAATAGGAGATCTGATAAAATCTAGAGTGCGAACCATGGCTTCATCTCTCGTCAATGGTTTCGGAAAAGAGAGCTTCGGTCGTCTTTTGGTGGACCAAGCTCTAATTAACCCTTTTGGAGCCATAATAATGGCTGCCCGGCTGTCTGGTGCTAGCGAACTTGTCCTCATTGGAGACGTCAATCAGTTGCCTTATATCGACAGAGAAAATCTCTTCGAGATGAGGTACCATCGTCCAACGCTGGTTGCAAATATCACCCAGGAGTTACTCTGCACACACAGAAACCCAATGGATGTCGCGTACGCGTTGAGGGAAATATACTCAGGTATTTATTCCTCAGCCCCTCGTATTAGGTCTCTTGAGCAGAAAAAGTTCAAGGGGGCTCAAATATCCAAAACCCTTCCTAACACCCTTTTCTTAGTGCATACACAGGAAGAAAAGGAGACCCTCATAAGTCAAGGTAATGGGGGAGGCTCAGGATCACGCACCCTTACCATTCACGAAGCTCAGGGATTAACGTACGAGTCGGTAATCGCTATAAAAACAAAGCCGAAAATGAGACTACACGAGAGCGTCGCACACGCAGTCGTTGCACTATCGCGGCATACTGGGACCTTCATCTATTTCGCCGACGACATCGGAAATGACGCCATCAGTCGATTCGTGCGGCGCGCATCGTCTGTGTCATCGGAGACCATCAAGGAGTACAACCTGCAGATGGCCGTCAAAGATCGGAACGAGGCGGTGATGGAGGCTTTGGGCCGGGAGAAGGCAACTAAATTGGCATAGAACGTGAGAAATGTGTACTTGTAATTTATAAGAAATGAAGCATTGTGTGCATGCCCCAAGCATTCATGCTCGCCATCGAAGGCTCCTTCTTGCAGCGGCATCATGTGTCGGGTCGTTCTCCCTCAAATATGGTCGAGGAGAGCGACGGCTGGCACATGTGTCACACTCGTGATTGGGTGCTGCTTGCGGGTCAACGGTCTGCTCGTGGCATTCACGCAGAGCACTGACTAACTTAGGCTAAGATTTCTAGTACCTACTCTTTGTACAGTATATAATAAAATAATTGTAAATTGTAGTTAACAAAGGGCACATACCCTGGAGTCTGTGGTTAGTAAATTTTAATTAAAAAAAAAATAGCAAACAAATAATTCAAAATTAAAATACTAATAATAATTTTCCAATCTTCGTTTTGTTATTAGCTAACAATTTTCTCAAAAACTTACTATTACACTTTATAACCATAGACATAAGAATCAAATCTAATTGCTCGACTCAAATCTTTACGTTTAGGGCTATGAATATTTAGATGTCTGAAACACATAGGTACTAAACATAATACTAAATAACACATAGGTAATATTCTAACCACTTTCAACTGCAGTAGTAACAGCGGTAATTCATTTACCGTTCTTACTACTGGTAGGTAGTAACACTATAAGTAATAAACGATTTCAATAAGTTTGTGTGGCGAGTAAGGTGATTTGTCAATTTTGTATCACTTTGAAACTAGTTAATTTTTGGGGAGGTTCCGTAGTACTGTAAATTTCACTCTGTAAGTTTTCTGTCCGGACATAATATGTTTCGGTGTTGTTTCTCCTCTACATATCGTCGCTTAAATTCTATAGGGTCACAACTCAAAAAAACACTTTTTTCAGTAGAGCCAATCAAAGATTTTGACTTTAAACTTTTCGATTTTTGAATAAGTTTCTTAACATAAAAAAATGAATGTACTACCAATCGATGCGTTATTTTAAACTGCACATTCACGTATATATAACTGTATAATATTGACAGAGACGAGTAAAAATGCACATAAGGCTTTTTTGTATTTAAAAAATTATAAAGATTGGATATGCTTTTTTGAATAAAACAACCACATTTCATACAAAAATAACTTTTTTATTAGTATTTCCTTTCTTTAAAAAAAATAGTAATCAGAAATTAAAATAATTGTATTAACGAGGTAACAAAATCAAAAACTTTTCAAAATTAGCACAAATAACGATATACACAAAAAACACAATCACATCAACCATACACATATTTTTAGACAAAAAACAGAAAAGATAAATCAGTTTTGAGAATAATTATAAGAAATCACCTTTTTACTTAGGTATTATTAATGAACTAGGAACTAATTGTTGACTAAGATTTAGAAGGTTCAATGGTAAATCAATCAAACTTCTTGAAATAAAATAATCACCTTTTTTACTTAGGTATTATTAATGAACTAGGAACTAATTTTTGACGAAGATTTAGAAGGTTGAATGGTAAATCAATCAAAAACTTCTTGAAACTTCTTGAAATAAAATAGACTATCACAAAACATTACACAAAATTACAGGGATCATTTAATACCAATAAGACTTTGACATATTTTAAAATAACGTATAGGTAATCAGCTTTAAACTAATCATTTATTAAAATGGAACTAATAGTTGCCTAAGATTGTGATGGTACAATGGTAACCAAACCAAAACATTCTACAAATAAAACAAACAATGTCAATATAAACGTTGCACTACACAAATTACAGCCATCATCTAATACTAATAGGTCTTTAAGATTCTTAATTAGAAAATAAGGAGATCAATTTAATTTTAGAATTATTGCTTGTTAACAATCTTAATCAAGTAGGAACTATTCATTGAATATGAGTATTAAAATAATATCAACCTACACAATGTGACAAAATTGTGGCAAAAGATTATAACTATCTTCGAATTTTAAAGTTGTCTATAAAAAGCCGCATAATATTTTGGTATCACATTTTTATCTATAAGATTAAGTATACCCTGTTTCTTTTTTGCTAGCACTTGGAGTTTTCGTGTATACAGCTTTTTTAAATCAGTGGTTCTAAATCCACTGATTTGCCGTTTTTACATGACGGCTCCTGCGTATACCAGTGTATCTGCAAAAACCTATTTTTACAGGAGAGCCACTTAAAGATTTTGAAAACTTAAAATCCTCATAACTTTTTCTCAAATAGACTAAAGTAATGGAACTTCGTAAATTGTTTTATAATATAGTTTTATTTATATAAAAGAAAAGATTATGCTCTAACACTTATCTTCTTGGTAATGTCTTGGTAGCAAAGTTGTGTATTTGGTAGTTACGTATTTATTCGATATAATGATTCACTGTTTTATTGACGTTTCTGCCTGGTAGAAGGTTTTACGCGGGCAATATGTTTTAGGATATGTGTAAGTATCTTTTATGAAACTGTTGTGTATCTCAAAATTATTTTATTTACCTATATTTTAATGGGGTTTTATTTGTCGCTCTCGTTAAATTAGTTCCGAATACTCTTCCGTAGAATATACTTTCATCTTAAAAAGTAGTCATTTATTCAAAGGATACCAATAAATGAAAGTCAAGGAACAGAATATTCATAATTTAATGAAATATTCACATAAATTAATAAAAATTATGGTATAATAAGCTATCAGTCATATTATAATAGAACAATGAACTATTTTATTATAAAAAAATAATACTTAATCAAGTAGCTACTTAACCCTTAAGGTAGCAAGGTAATTTGAAGCTAAATAAAACAAAAAAATATCATAACTCCTTTATTAAGACTCTAAGGCACACAGGAAAAATAAAAATAAAAATCAAAACATCGTCATTTTTAAAAAAAAGCATGTATAATATACTATACAGTGCTACATATGTAGTGCAATGTATGAATATTGGCATGTATAGTATAATATACATCGCTACTTATTCCGTAACTTATGAATGTATAGTATACGATACAAAATTTTGACAAATAATTAGTTATTTTGGTGACAAGTCATAAAGAAATTTCTACCCTTGACTTAGCATAAAATGTACACTTAGTGCAAATAGTAATTGCTTGTCCTCCTTTGCAGTGTTTGCATCGGTGCTGGCAGTTTGCTAGTTGAGGCCAATGATAGAAGTGATCATACCTCACATGATCTGTGGGTCTTACTGCCACAGGCTTCCGGATTTTCTTTTCTTCAGTTCCAGCTCTTTGTTGTGAAAAATCATAAGAGATCTAAGATTGGTTTTTCATCTATAGCTCCGCAAATATTTCATATGTAAAGTCTTTCGGAAGATCCGACTTCTTTATTATTTTCTTTGTTTGATGGTGTCGTCGACTCAGATGATCACTTTCCTTTCTTCTCTAGCTCTTTGTCAGCAATCAAAATCTTGTCTCCTCCTTGTAGTCTACTTTGCCTGATGGTCCCAAAATACCATATTGTTCTCGCAATAAATGCACAAGGTTCAGTGAGGTAAAATAATATTGACAAAATAGATAACACAAGCTGGCAATTTGATAGTCTTGCACAATGCTTACACACTTGCACACCTTTCTAGGTCCCCATTTTCAGGGTTTGTTGGGATTGTACTGACGTCGGCTACCCGCTTTTTTGCCTTTGTAGGGTACAACCATTTCATAGACGCTAAATGAAACCGAGGAAACAGCGAACAGATCACAATTTGTTGACCTCGGAAAAACTTTGGCAAGCAGGTACTGAAGTGATGAGAACGGGTAGGTTCTTTCTAAAATCTCTTGCTGAGCCGAATCATTTGCGATAGTAATCTTTTGCTCATCCTCATCTGAGCAGAGTGTGATTTCAACCGGGCTGTCTAGTAAGTTGAGCCGTTCATTTGATGAATCTAGAGACGGTGCCGATTAGCTCGCTATAGATCCACGTATTTCATCTTCAGTGCTCTTTCCGTCACTTTTGTCAGAGCGTGCACTTTATTGGAGCACGGGTGATAAAATACGCCTATAGCATATTTCTAAAACAAAAATAGCATCCATGCAAGAAAACGAAAACCAAAAAGCAAATGTTAGCGATTAAGCAAATTATGCCGCATATTTACATATGCGGCATAATTTGATGTTAGTTGCAATGTTTTTTATCTAAAATTTTGATAAAAATGTTTATGCAGGTTACTGCAGGGACCTACATTTGATGTAATTTGATTTTTGTGAAAGAAATGATTAATTCAATGTTTTATAAATCCCACACATGTTCACAAAAATTTAAAAACATATGCGCCCTAAATGTAGCAATGTATGGTATTCTATACACAACAAAACAACGTCAATTTTGACGAACTGTAGCCATGTATGGTATACTATACACTGAAATAAAACACAAAAAATCTGATGAAAAACTCGGTCCCAAAAGCGTGTTTTATGCATATGCGTAATTATCAAATATTTGTTAGTAAATATTATGGATAAAAATGTTATTATGTGCAGTGAAAATTATAAAATGAGAATATTTTACCTTGAACATCTCGGTGCTTCACCGCTTATCTTAAAAGTTTGCCGATAAAATGTAACCGTCAAGTCAATGTCGTTTTCTTTTTTGAAAATAGATGCACCTGGATACTATTTCACAGTACCAATCAAAATAGTTCGTAAACAAACACGAACTTTGAAACTAGATTTTTTCTAAATAAATGTATAGTATACTTAACAAAACTACCTTAAGGGTTAAGTGACTTGAGGCACATTTTAGTATTAGAAAACAGCCTTAAATAATTATAATATCAATAAGAAATATAAGTAATGAATTCAAAATTTAACGAAATAATCACAAACAGTAATAAAGGAACTCTAAATAATTATTATTAACTATTTGGTATCAGCAATATTATTATATTGTAGAACAATCAAATACTTTGTACTAGAAAACAGCTACATATTATAATGTCAAACATTGACACAAAATTAATAGTCTATGCTAAAATATTTCTGTTCTGAAGTAAACGAATTATTAAAAATGTGTTTTAGTAATTCGTTTACTTCAGAATAGAAATATTTTAAAATAAAAAAAGCATAAATTGTTAATTTTCATCAACGTCACTTATAATGACATCGTCACTTTCCATCAAGGTTTAATAGAAGTCGTGATATATGAATGACATAACGTTTAAATGAAACAAATTGTAGATGGGCTATTGTTGATTGGTACTTCAACCTGTTCCAGAGGTGACCTGGCCTCAATAAAAAAAAATTAAGTTACCGGAGGAGTTTCTTTCTGGTTTCGTTTTTCGCATGTAGTCGGGATTAGAATGGCCCTGAATCAGCTCAAAAACAACAACGGCACGGGTGACGACGGAATCACATCAGAGCTTCTGAAAGCGTGGAACACCGATACTAAAAATCCTGCAGAAGCTTTTCAACACCGTTGTCCTCGAGGGCATAACGCCAAAAGCATGGAACAGAAACGTGGTGGTGCTGTTCTTCAAAAAAGGTGACAACACCTATTGAAAATCTATAGATCCATCTGGATTCTGAGCCATTTTTATAAGTTGTTTTCAAGGGTCATTACGAATCGTCTCGAACGCTGACTTGATGACTTCCAGCCTTTCGAACAAGCCTGTTTCCAAAAAGGCTTTAGCATCATAGACCACATCCATACGCTGCGGCAGGTTATTCAGAAAACCGAAGAGTATAACTTGCCACTTTGCTTCGTGTTTGTGGGCTATGAGAAAGCCTTTGATTTGGTCGAGACATAGGCTGTGTCAGCTCGAGTCGCTCCAACGATGCCGTATCGACTATCGGTATATCGAAGTGCTTGTATAATAACGCCTCTATGTTGGTCTGAAGCTGAAACGACGACGACGATGTTGGTCCGAGTACAGGAACTGAGCTCCAAGGCGATCCCTTTAAAAAGTAAAATAGGTGTAAGACAGGGAGACGTAATATCTCCGAAACTGTTTATTGCCACTTTGGAAAGCGCTTTCTAGCTCCTGGAATGGAAAAGATTCGGCATCAATATCAATGACGGATACAATACTCACCTTCGGCTTGACGATAATATCGTAGTCATGGCAAAATCGATGGAAGAGCTCAGCACGACACAACACAACATTCTAGAAAAACAATCATCTGTTCCATACAAAATTGTAGGTAACTCGGAACCGACAAAATTTATAAAACAATTGATATTTTTTTCTCGAATTTTGAGTTGACCCCATAGTAAAAGTTGTTTGTATTGATGGTGGTAGGTGCAGTCCTTAACAAGTATGTTATTTTCGGTACAGCAAAACACATTCGCAACAACGTTAGTGCAACATGCGAGGAGAGGTTTTTAATTCTTGAGCGGCAAGGAGAAGCTGTTTACCAGATAGGATGGCCTCTACGAAAATGCGCGTGCCCAGCAGGGTAAAAGTGACAGTTGTAAGTTCCCTGAGGCCAGGTAAAATATTTTCGAAAAGCTGAAAGTGTGTACGAGCTTCAGACCCACAGAAAAAGATTTCACATTTAGCTGAATTCACCTCCAAACCCACTTCCTTGAGCCGCGGAATTAAAAACTGGAGAACCTGGGCAACTTTTTCTGGTTTACCACCAATGGTGCCATCATCCAAGTACCACAGATTTAAAGGTAAATTCAGCTCTCGAATGATCTTATGGACCGCCAAACTATAGACCAGAGGTCCCAAAGGATCGCCTTGGTGGGCCCCAACTTGAGAAAGAATTAGGCTACTGTTATCCCTTTAGTTCGCAGGAGAAAATAAGTTGAAAAATTAGTTTTTTTTCTATTTTATGGCATAGTACTGGTTATAATGAACCACCAAAAATATAAAAAAAAAATATATGTACATAAAATTAGTAAATAACATACGTTGTTTAAAAACAACATTGCGAAACATGCTGGAAATTTTATTTCATAAAATATGTTGTAAAAATCCAACACTGCGCTTTGGCTATATAGCTAAGTTTGTAAGAAAAAAAACGTTTGAAAATCACAAATTTTATTTACAGAAAGGGTAATAAGGTGACAACGTCAGAGTTTCTTGCCATTTCTTAGATCTTTAAGCCTAATAATATCTACATACAGTTCTAGAACTAATCTGAACACTGAAAACTGAACAGATCTTATTCCTGAGAGACATGGTAATTATAGAAGCAGTTCCTCTTTTCGACCATACACAACCGCAGGTTGCATTTATTGCATAAAACAGTTGTATAGCCTTTTTTGCAATATTTGCACCGGCCTTGTTTTGTTATTATTGGGAAGTGGCCCACGTTATCAAAACGCACAGCGTCCGGTGGTCTTACTGCCACAGGTGCTTTTATCTTGACCGCTAGATCTTCTTGTGGCCTTGCTTGATTTGCGCCAATTCTACTTTTTTGAAGCAGTTCTGTTGCTATCTGAATTCGAAATTTTTTTAGGGGTAGTATCTTTTTCTTGTCTTTCAAATCCCGTTTATATAGTAGCCAAGCATTATTGACGCAAATATCTAATGCTTGGCCAAATAAGGCCATATACCACCTTTTTGTTTTGAAGCTTGAGCGATACAAAGACACCAACATGTCGGCCAAGTCAACTCCGCCCATGTGCGCATTGTATTCTTTAACGATTTGTGGGCAGTCTACATCTATTCTAGATTTACATTCTTTGGAGTAACGCTTGATCTTTCCTTTGGGGTTCGAGTCAACAAAGGAACTTGCTAAGGTTACCACTTTATTGTCACACCATTTCACGATAGCCACCTTTTGCTTATTGCACACGACCTGTTGGCTGGCACCTCTACCTTTTTTTGCGAGATCTTTATCACTAGGTAGCATCGCTTGGCAACCTTTCAGACGGTTAGATCTAATCGTCCCTAGGCTAAAAATCCCGTACTCGTGCCTTAGGTAGTGGATAAGTTCCAGCGAAGTGAAAAAGTTGTCAAAATAGACAGTTGCTGGCTTCTCCGTAATTGTTTTGCATAAAGCTATGACAACTTTAGCTCCGAGGCCCAAACTATTTTCGTACTGGCTAAATTGTCGATTGCGGAAAGTGTCTTCTCCGCCGTAAGGGATGAAGTCGTATATTAATCCGCTTACTCCTGCTCGAACAAATATTTTGAAACCCCATTTTTTTGGTTTTTTAGGGAGGTATTGGCGCCTACTGCCTGCTCTAGTTCCTTTGTAGGGCACCATCATCTCATCAATACTGAAGCGCCGTTCTTCTTCCAGTGAAAGACAATTTTTGCGGATTTCTTCCAGAACAGGCCTAACTTTGAAATAACGATCGTTATCAGCAATGGAGTTGTCAGCGAAATGAAGGTATTTCCTTATTTTTTCGTATTGTTTTAGAGTCATAACATCGGCAATTTTCGGGAATCTAAGTTGCAAACTCCAGTAGTCACGGTAGGCTGGCATTTGCACAACCCCCATAAGTAGAGTTATTGCAATAAAGTCCCTTATGTCATTTACAGAGATATTGATGCTTCTTGTATTGATTTGCACAGAGTAAAGATTAGTATTATTAGTGATTAAATCAATTATTTCAGGAGTGAAAAACTGTTCAAAATAGTCTGAAGGACTTTTCACTTCTGCGTCAAAAGGAGGGTTGTCAATAGGTATCTCAAAAACTGCAGTATGTTTAAATTTTCCCTTTTTGAATTCAAAGTTGATGGGTTTCCTGACATACTTCTTAATTTTTTTTGTGGGTAGGGTTGGTACATTGGCTGCTTTTCGTTTTGACCGAGTTCTGGGTGTTGATGAGCCCGGTTTCGGTGAGTTAGTCATGGGTGATAGAACGGAAGACACGGAGTTAAGTGCAAATGGCAGTGGTTCTTGTGTTTGACCGGAAGGAAACATTTTATGTATTACAGGTGTAAGTGGAACAGTTTCTTCGTCAGATAGATTGCAGTCCAATTGAGCTGGCTGATGTTCCTCTATGTCCGAATAAATGTCTATGTCATCTAGCATGGATGGATATGATCCTGGATCGGAACTGCAGTATGTGATATCATCTTCGTCGTCAAGTCGATTTGGATTTTGTATAATGACTTCATCATCAGATTCACTACTACTACCATCCGACGAAGGTGCATTTTCAGGAGGTACAAGTGCCATTATCAATTGTGTACGCTGCCATTTTGATTTAAGCTGAAGCAAGCAGAAAAAAAAACATGCAAACAAATCCCAACACCAAGTAAAATGAATAACACATATAAACAGCATATAAAGAAATATATTGATACGATGCATCAGAGGAAGCCAAGTATTCCAAATAAGTCAAGGTTAACAGCGTTTATAACAAGTAACATTAGAGTAAGCACAAACGGTGGCGTGAAAGATACGTGTGTACTATCTCAATCCTTCTTAGTAAAAACATCAATTATTTTACTTTCGGTGTTAAAATAGAACAACACAATCTATTCAAATAATATGGATGTTACGTTGCCATATCGTGAAATAAAATTGCCTAGTTTTGAAAAAATTAACAAAAAACATAACTATCTATTAAAAGAGCAGCGTTGTCTATAAACCACACTTAAAATGTGTCATACATTTCCGACCACTTCGCAGTGATGGTTTAGTACAACATTAGAAATGTCCGTTACTTTTTCGACAATGTCACAGTGATGGTTTTAAGCAACATAACATTTCAACTGGTAGTATATCTAAATATAGCGGCTTACTTGGTGTTATTTATGCGTAAATCGAAAGAAAATATATGTTTTAAGAATTGTATTATGCTCAAATCCCGTAAAAATATCAAAATATTATAAAAAAAATACATTTCTTACCTTTGATCTGTCCATCTTTGGTAGCCTCGACGCCATCTTTGATTTGTAGTAAAATGCGTTTAAAAACTAGTAACGTATATTTTTTATTGAATTGCGTTTCGTTTATGCCACAATTTAATTCAAAAATCACCGCGATACAATTTGTAGAATGTGAGCAGATTTTTTTTGTTTACTATGTCGTTTTAAACCAACTCTGCGAATTAAAGGGTTATAGTAGAGATTAGAGGGAAGATGATAGATTTGATGTAGAAATAGATAGAGCGACTTTATTTTATCCTTGGCCTCACTTAAAAGAACGTCCCTCTCCAAAGTATTGAACGCGTTGCAAATATCAAGTTGGCTGGATCCATCACGTAGGCTCGAGTGGCATGTATGTGGCCTCACAACTCCGGCGTGTTCCAAAACCTAGCTGATGAGGCTACAAATACTCGGACATCTCCTCCTTGACCGCGCGACTCGCCAACTTGGTCGCCAAACGTCGAAAAGTACTAAATTATTTTATTTATTTATTTATTACGATCATTTTCAGCTGAGTACATGATCATAAGCAGTATCATAACATCAAGAAATGGTTCATACTTACCTACCTCAATACTTCTAAGAAAAAAAAACAAGTAAAAAAGTTGGCGAATTTGTTGTCACATGTCAGGTATGTTTTAATTGCTGTTAATTCTTCTAGATCATTTAATGGTAGCTGCACAGGAAGCTCAGTGTTGCTTGGTGTTGCTTTAGAGTTTAAGACCTCTAATTAATTCTGTTGTCTGATCCAATCTAAGATTAGTTTATTTTGCTCCACTATGGTTGACAAAAGTTGTAGAGTTTTGGTCTTATATCCTGAAACAACATTTTATTTCCAGTTAGAGGACCTACACTTATTTTATTAAGATGTTAACCATTATGAGATCAATTGCCAATAGAAAGGTGGTTATTTTAATTACTATTTTACCCACAAAAAATACAAGGAATCAGAACAAACATCCTTAAAACGAAAATCATTGCTGTCTTAACCCCTTATTGCATTGTTATGTTTTAGGCATTACCTGGTGTGGTTCCAGCTGAGGTCTGTCTAGTACTCAGCGGTGTCTGCTTCTGTTGCTAATAATCAAATAATAATCTAAAATAAAATAATAATCTATCTCATCCTGTTGTTGGGAGCTGAACTGACTGAGATTTCTTTGGAGTCACTGTACCTTTAATGAAATAATGTAATTTTAATTTCTACTATACATAGAGTAATAACAGTATAATTTTCCAGATTCACTTATTTGGTTTAAACGGTTATTTCTGTGACCATAGCATACTGTTTACTTTTTTTTTAATTGTAGACATGATGTGGACTATGGATAAAAAAAATATACTGTGTACTATAGGCATCAGCAAAATGCTGCTCGCTTATTATTAATAAAATAAATAAATAATTACAAAGCGCATTTAAGTATTAAATAATAAAAACAACAAACTGTAACATACCTTTTTGTTTAAATATGTCTGTTGCATCAAATATTTCATCACCTGATGATGTTTCATGATCTGATTGAAATCTAACAGGCTTTCGTCTTTTCTTTGATGTCTTATCCTCATCAGCATCAATAACATCAATATCACTGTTGACTTCAGCTTGTTTCGCTTTTTTTTCGTGCTATAATCATAAACAATTTAAATGTTAAAACAATATATGACATAACTGGCCAAGCCGGAGATTGTAGGTTCAATTTCCGCAGTGGGATAGTTATTTGTGCTAATTAAGGTACTCAACAAAAATTAGTTCGAACACAAATATTTGTCCCATGTCTGATTGTCACCTTAAGAGCCCGTTCCCACTTATTGGGTGTCAAAGCCGATTATTTATCGGGTGTCGGCGTCTTTGTTCACATACACGATTAACCCTTAACCACCTACCACCTATTTATGTCACACAACCACCTACCATGCATCTCTGAGATGCGGAAGTAAAATCACTCTATTTGAAAAATTTCGCAATGTAAGGGTTACTTTTAAATTATAAACAGTTTTAGGCACATATTTTACTCTTTATTACACAATAAATGGCACATAAAAATCAACAATATCTATTACTTATTTCAAAAGTTCCAAACAACACGTATTTTAGACTTATAAACTAAGTTATTTGGAAAATGAGATCTAAAAAAAATATTATACATTATAGAAATGTTTTTATACTTTTTTTTAACTAAACAATAATCAAGAGAGCTTAGACAATTAAAAAAAAAATATTTTCATCAATATTTTAACAAAATTGCAGAACCTAAAGGTAGAGTTTTTCACGACAGTGAACGCACAGCTTATTTGAGCATTCCAGGCAAATTGGTGTTTTGCATTCAAAACACATGTATTGTGTTAGGCGTCTTTTTTTGGGGCCGCAAGTTCCACAGTTTTTTCGAGTCGTCAACCTTTCTTCAGCACTGCAGCTACCACTTGGAATTGCTGGTGGAGTAGTTTCTCCGTGACGGTGAAGGATGCGCCCAAGAGCGATTTTGATATCTCGCTGCACTTTCACGTTGCTTTCACGCCGCTGCATGTGTGGTCTTGTGAGCTGTTCCGCCAGTCTCTTTATAAACTTGAACCGGCTTTCAGCTTTTTGTCCTTCAGTTCGACCAGATAAGCTGACAATGTAGCAGTTTGAAGCTGAAATGTCGAGCAATCTATAAAAGACTGCTAACGGCCATCTGCGAGTGCGACGTCCTGTGGAGTAATTGGAGCATCTTTGGTCTAGCAAATCCACTCCGATTTTGGTTTGATTATAGAAAAGTATTATTTCCGGTTTTTTGGTAGGTTCATCAACACTGGGCATGTGGTGCATACTTGATAGAGTGATTACGGCTTTATTTGGTTTTGGCACATATGATGATATCTTTCGTGAATCCAAAAACTGTTGAATCAACATTTCGGTGACGACTTGGCAAGAATTCCGGAGGTATTTCTCTTTGATTTTTCCTCAGTGTTCCTACACCCGTGAGGTTTTTTTTCTTTAGTGACTCTAGCAGCTCAATAGATGTATACCAATTGTCAGTTGTTATGTTTCTGTTAGATCCCTCAATTGGTGGTATAAGGCGCATAACAGCTTGAGTCGGTTTCTTCAGCTGATGATAGTCGCTGGATAAAGTCATACCATCAGAATCTTTACCTTGGTATATATAAGCGTTCAGCAAATATCCAGATCGGGCATCTGTAAGGCACTGAATTTTTATACCATATTTTGCTGGTTTCTTTGGCATGTACATTTTGAACCTGCATCTTCCTCGAAATGCTAGTAACATTTCATCAATACATGCATAACTACCAATCGCATACACAGCTTGACATTGATCAATGAAAGAACCAAAGAGCTCTGCAATAGGCGCGGTTGCATCGTTTTCACGACGTGTGCCTCTGGTTACAGCATCATCAAATCGAATTGTTTTCAGCATCACTTCGAACCTGTTCTTGCTCATGATACAGCGATATATTTCTCTTCCAGTTCCGTCACTGCTGTACCATGATGTATAGTGTTCATGATTTTCTTTGAAGATAGCTGTATAAAACAGGAGCCCTATAAATGCCTTCAATTCCGTGAGGTCTGTATCTTGAACACATGTTTTATTTTCGTAATTTGGTCTGATTTCTTTTATTTTCACATTAGTGTAATGCACAATTTTATCAAGCATTTCGTCAGTAAAATATTGCTGCCAAATATCTACTGGAGAAGACGAAGTATTGAGCTTGCTCTGATATGCTGCCTTTATACCTTCTTTTTCTAGTAAAATATTGTGTTGTAATGTTCTCGACCGTAAAGATGGTGGGGCAGATGACCAACGGAAGCGATTCTTTCCAAAATAATTCTTTTTCCTTGGTCTCGATCGCATATGTGATAATGGTTCATCATCTCCTGATGAAAATTCTTGCTCTTCGGGCAAAACCAACAATGGTGAATTATTTTGAGGGAGTATGTTGTCATTATTTTCTACTGCAGTAAAATCTTCGCATTCTGAATCGGATTCGCCAATGTTTTCTAAGACATGTTGTATTCCAACATCTGACTCCACATCACTGCATTCATCATTTGGTATGTCTTCCGAGTCTGAAAGTTCTTGTGCCAACCACTGCTCTATAATAGCGTCATTACAAGTCATTTTTAACTAAAACAATAAAAAAAACATATTTATGAAAAAGTTACGTAACCGCCTACCATGCATCTCTCAGATGCGCGGCTACAGTATTTTACTCACCAAGGACAAACGCGCTGACCACCGACCTTGACGAGCGCTTGCGCGGCACTGAGGGACGCGGGGAAAAGGTACATGAACGACCAAGCTTATACGATACTCGTGCGCAAAAATATTCTAGATTGAACATCCGCATGCATCTGTGAGATGTATGGTAGGTGGTTAAGGGTTAATAATCGGT